>PKRV01003633.1:0-62049 GCA_003709505.1 Hyphantria cunea | reverse complement strand
GGGCTGATGATTATAGCGACCATCTACCATTACAAATTACACATTGTCTTAGTTCATAGATAAGAATGAAATTCGCCAAATGAATTTCAAGCAGCCCCAGCCATAAATCCTTCAAAGTCATATTAAGGATCCGCGTCTTAGCCCATATGATTTTTTTTATTATATCATTTTTCTAACTTGGTAGGATAATCCCTTATTTACCACATTAGATATAAAATTTTTTGCCTTGTTGGTTAGCGGCTGCGGATCAAGAGGTCTCGGGTTTGATTCCCGGGTTCGACACTGTTGTTGGAGAGTGTTTTGCCCCCGTGCACGATAAGCCGCCGGTCCCGGTTGTCATGAACATCTATGGCAATCGTTATTGGGAAGGCAGTGACCTCAAATATACTGAAAACTAATTTAACCCTCGAATTCAGATCACCCTCAAGATTGCGGAGGTCCTATGCCAGTCGCTTAGTTTGAAAACTGATATTCAGATAAAACGGGTTCTTCTAGTAGCCAGCTCCAAATTATCTTGGGAATAATGAAGGCCAGGAAGATGGTGAGTTATGAAATTTTCTAAAACTGTATTCATATTGGCAACAACATAAATAACATCAGATATAAAAATTTTAAGCTTTTAGCCCGTCAGCAGTTTTGGCTTGCGTAAATGAATCAGTCAGACAGTGCAACTCAATCTAGTACCTTTAAACAAGCAATCCTTGTAATAAATACATAATCTGAATATCAGAAACTGTACAACGATCTTCATGGAATTTAGTATGCGGTTTTAAGTATTTGGGATTTATTTTGAGAAAAAATTTCATAGTTATATTAAATGCGAAAATAAATCAAACTGCTAAACTGCTGTACCTTCCGATTGTAATGAAATTTGGCATGGAGGTACTGTGCTTCTTGAAGAAGGAAAAGGTTACTTTTCACTGCGATAACCGACCGACAAGAGTCTTATATAAGTATAGATTTAGATAATAAAGAAATTCAACCAAAAAATCAGCTTCTCAAACATGATAAACTATAACTGGGGTTCTTGAAGAAGGAAAAGGCTACTCTTTACTGCGAAAACCGACAGACAAGAGTCTTATATAAGTATAGATTTAGATAATAAAGAAATTCTACCAAAAAAACAGCTTCTCAAATATGATAAACACGCCATAATGTCGAGTCACGCTGTCCTAATAATCGGCCTCTTACTCAACGTTAAGTAATTTTAGATGTTTCATCAAATCGCCATTCCTGTGTCCGAGACGTTTGACAAATGTGTTTTGGGCACAAAAAGTGACCGTCGGCATTTCAGGTACTAGAAGCATAAAATACGATATATTAATTTATCATTTCTGACAGCTTACAGGAGTAAATATTTCACAGAAATGTTTTGGGTAAAAGAATATTCAACTAGATTGGCTTTTGAATAACTTCTGATTGTAAAACGATAAGTATGAACGGAATTCTAGAGACATTTTTATTCATGATTGATTTTTGTTCGATAAATTTTATAAATTGGATTTTTCAAATCTTCCAATGCGATATTTTTTTATGTTATTTTAAAGGACCTTGTCACTTGACGACTACATACTTACAGCAAAAGAAGAGATTGAGATACGAGGTCAGAATGGCTAGAAATCGGTTTGCTTTTAAGTTGAAGGCAAAGGAGCTTTTACTAGGTGAATTTGTGAAATCAACAGGGTTTTATTTCATTATACAGTAAATTTATATGCTTTTTTAATGGATATATACGTATGTTTATATATGTATATTAATAAAGACGCATATATGTATGTGTATGTATATTATACGGTATGAATTGACCTTTTCTAATGCATTAGTTTATGTACATTCAAGCTTGTAGTTTAGTTCAATGTTAGTATTTATTAAACTCATTACCTCATCTTCTCTCTGCATTGTCCAATAAGCCGACTGTTAAGTCCGCAGATGCATATATTTGTGCGTTAGGTTATAAATCAATAAAAATGTAAGTAAGAAACCCTATCTTAAAAGTACATCCTTGTGTTCTTTACCCTAAATCAGTCAGTTTAATTAAATGTCTAATATATCTTTCGATTTTGCTCTAAATACTGCAGAGAGAAGGAACACTTGATACAAACCTTTAACCAAATTGTCTGACTAGCGTGTTCTCTCTCTCTCTTTAAATTACTTTAAAGTTACACCGGGGAATCCTTAACAAATTGTGTTATTGAGTTGTTCTGATTATATAAATATTTATAAACGGACGGAGCCTATCGGATTATGAGAGTGAGGGAACAGAGAGTGCACCTGTGCTTACACGTACACACTTGTGCACTATAATATCTCCTGCGTAGTTGGCTGGTCTCCGTTGAGACTGGCTGCCGTGGCCGTAATGGACTAGGAGAACATCATATTTTATTATGTATAAATGTGTATTTATACGTTTATACGTGCATTTTCCTTATAAAAGTTAACTTACTTAAGATCACAAAGGCTTTGTTATTTTATTGAAAGAGAAAACCCTGAGCCTTCATTCTACCAATGTACAAAGGTATTATAGTCTACAGTGATAGAACACTTTTCAGATTACGAACGCTGGGGAATATTTGACGGAAAGATATTGCGGAGTGTCCCAAATGCCCTATATAACATAACTATTTGGAATTTAATACGAACCAAAATCCAATGAGAAAGATTGAACGGCGTAACTTCCCGAGATTTCTCTAGAGAGATTTGAATGCTGCGTCTCGATTTGAGATTGATGTTATCGAATTCATGTCAGCTTGATCGGCATGTAGCAGAGCCAATATGTTGAGATGTTGTCACGAGTGCCGATGTATCGATATTGGAAAATCGATACACGTTTAGTGTGGTACAGATAAAGTTATGATTTTTTGATGATGGGCGGCGCCTGTGATTTATTTTTCTGTAGGTTCTTTAAACGTGTATACCAGGTTGATAATTTAGGCAAAATTTTTTTTTCAATATAAAGGTCTATCTCGGGTTGATTATTCATTTTGTAACTTTGTAGATTCCAATTAGCGCGAGGGTTTATTGCCTCGGTGGCGCAATGGTAGCGTGTACGACTGCTGTGCTTGAGGTCTCCGGTTCGATTCCCGGGTCGGACCAAATGTTTGTAGGAACTGCAAATATTTGTTTTGGGGTTTGGATGTTTTCTTTGTATAATGTGTATGTATTTACAGAAAAAATATTAAATTAGTCGTTCTAGCTTTCAAAGTACCAACTCTGCTTAGTTTGAGATTAGATGTCGTTGTGTTACAGATGTCCGAAATATTTATTTATCTATTTCAAAAAAAAAAAATCTTCTAAATGTATGTACGCTCATAACTTCGAATGACCTGCACTAAATTGGATTTTTTTATGTGTTCGTTATTGTTAGGAGAATGTTTTATGAAAATAATAATAATCGGAATTTACTTTTATGTTCGCGTCTCTACACTACACACTTCTACTCACTTCTGCTTAGACCCTTTTCGTGGATTACCGTGAGAGACGCTACGACACGAAATGGCCGGTACATCCGGAGTGATACCATAGTCTCACAGAAAACCAGTGTAAAACAGCGCGCGCACTTGCGCTGTGTTTTACCGGGTAAGTGAGGATACCGGAGACCCATAACCCTATCTCTCCACCCATTACCCAAACGCCGGCAACGCACTTGTGACGCCTCTGGTGTTGATAGGCGATATATCTACTCGTTTGCCCCTTATACCTTAAAAAATGTGGGCTCAATTGACATACAGATGAACGGCATAAAAATTGTACTAATACCAGTGTTTCATTCCGCGATCTAGGATAAAAAATACTCCAAAGTCGCATGTGTCGTTGTCAAGCGGTGACCGACGGCTTAAGGCGCTTTTAACATAAACACCGGCAAAGTTTTGAAGTTGGCGGTGACTCAAGCCCGTGCACCAACCAGCCATAACAGCAGAATTACTTGTAAGAAAAACTCAACAAGATTTTTGGCCAGAACCGGACATCGAACCCAAGTTTGCTGTAAAATTAACTACCTCGCAGTGGTACTGTATGCGACTGCTGTGCTTGAGGTGTCGGGTGCAATTCCCGGGTCGGATCAAATGTTTGTAAGATCTGCAAATATTTGTTCCCGAGTTTGGGTGTTTCCTATGTATGATATGTATGTGTTCACTAAAAAAGTATATATGTAATTATATCAGCTATCTAGTACCCATAATACAAGTACTGCTTAGTTTGGGACTAGATGGCGTTGTGTGTTAGATGTCCGTAATGTCCGTAAAATACAAGAAACCATAGTTTAACATAAATCAATGAACTACTCTTAATTGCTTCAATAATAAACTCTGATTGCTTTCATCAACATTAATAGAAGACAATTAGACGATTTATTAGAACAACTGATCAGTAACAAGCTAATTGTGAACAAGGAAATGTAAAATGATCCTTTGGTCGGGAATCGAACCGGGAACAATTGGTTGGGACTGTGCTGACTATTTCACTACCAACGCTATAATATGTGATACTACCTAATGTAATATGTAGCTAACGCCGCAGGGCAAAGTTAATGTAAAAAGTAGCCTAAGATACTTTTTTAATATTAAGTATCTGTCAAAATCTCGTCAAAATATGTCTATCTGTTACAGAGACTAAACGAAACAAACAGTCAGACAGATAGAAAAAAGTAAACGCTTTTTTGATGAAAGTACGCATTTAAATTTCATATGCATTTAGTGAAAAGCAATTTGAATTCACAAGCGGACATTGTTTTTTTTTATTTATTTCATTCTTTGTTTACACAATGTAAACAAAGAAACACTAGAAATAAGTACTATTATGTGTCTTAATATTATTATTATTAAGACACAAAAGTATGGTGTCACATACAATTTTCATAATTCAACATCTAATACCGTCAAACGAGCAATTCTTGTCTAAATAATCTGAACCTCCAAACGATTTTTGTAAATTTAGTATGCAAGCGGGTTTTGGGGCGATAAATCGGATCTAGCTAGAAATCCTAGCCTAGAATCAATTTTTAGAAAATTTACCAAATAAAAATATCGTTAGAGAGCCACGATTCGGAATGCATGGGCCGGCTTAACTGGAGTGATACCATGGCCTCACAGAAAACCGGTGTGAAACAGCGCCTCCGCTGTATTTTATTTATTTATTTATTTATTTAAAACTTTATGCACTTTTGTACAATGGCGGACTTAATGCCCAAGGCATTCTCTTCCAGTCAACCTTAGGGTGGTGTAGAAATCTTGTAAGGTAGGTGGTGCACAGAGGTTTCCGTATGAAACTAACTGCAAACAGTACACAAAATAATGAAAGAAATACTTAAACATTTATAAACACATATAGGATACCTATGTCTTAGATACAAACACAAATATATACATATATAAATATACATACACACAACTATATTNTACCCTCGAAAAAAAGTATTTTACCTGTACCTCAACCCCTCCCCCAACCCCCAAATACTGGTAACGCACTTGTAACGCCTCTGGTGTTGCGGGTGTCCATGGGCGGTGGTAATCGCTTACCATCAGGCGATACCTCTGCTCGTTTGTCCTGTATTCCATAAAACAAAAAAAAACGGTTTTCCAGGTTCTCTTATAGAAGCATAATAACAACGAAACGTTGGTACTAATTTTCATACAGATAATAAGAGGCAGGCAATTTGAGAAGCTTATGTCTAGCAGTGGGCTGCGATAGTCTGGTGGTGATGGTGATTACACAGACTAGTATATATTATTTCGTTCCGTTACCGTCACGTCGGGTATAAAACTTCTCGTGCCATACGTGACCCCAATACAGATCAATATTAACACGTGCTGCTTTAATCGAGTTAAATCCGGTTGATATAGTTAAATCCGGATTTACCGTATAATAAATTGACCGGGTACGGATATTACGGGTATAACTATGATTGGTATTAACGATTGATGTTCAGTCCGCCTACGTGATCGGATTAGTTTACGTTTTTATGCATTTGAGATTTTTCAAAGATGATGATGATGATAATGACGGATAGACAGATGGATGGATGATGTTATTACGAGTACTAGTTAAATTCAAAATAAGCTATTAGTTTCCGTATGTCTATCAGAAGGTTGTATCTTAAATTTCCGCCATCGTCATACGCGACAGATGTTTCGTTCCACAAATATGCGCTTTTCGTGAAACTTTCTGCCTCGCACAACAAAATTGTGGAATGAACTGTCACTTGTGGTATTCTCGGACCAATACAACCTTATAACTTTTAAGAAAAGAGCGTACGTATAGCCTGATGATAAGCGATTACAGAGACGTCACAAGTGCGTTTCCAGCCTTTTGGGGATGGAGAGGGGGATGGGGGGAGGACTTGGAGTATGTCTTCGAAGTCTCCGGTATATATCGTCTCACTCATTCGTTGAAACATGCAAGCCGAAGCGTGGCTCTTCCACGGTGAATTATCACATTCATATACATATCAAGTTTCATACCATTTATATGATTTTTATGCATTCCACAATTTATAGGTTTACATGTCACGTTTAAAACAAGAAACAATTGTGGACCCTGTAGGGCACAGCAAATCAAAGTCACATAATATCAATTAATTCTTAGAATCATACCATTTATAGCTCGTTCCTCTTCTTAGCCTTTTCCCATAGCATTTATAACAAAATTAACAATATTATGAGTGAACTTAATACTGTTATTTGCGTGAGCTAATAAGAAAAAATAATAAATTAATCAAAATCTATAAAAACATAACAATGAAAATTAAAAGAATTAATATATATAAGAGAAGAAAAACAAAGAATTTGTAATATAAGTATGGATTAAATACATTTGTGAAATACATTCGAAAAATTTAGATTCCTTTTTACACGTCATCATATCCGTGTCGTTAGTGTCGTCTGGTCTAAAACAGTTCTAATCTCGTGTGTTAAACCTCCTAAATCAACAATTCGTATCCTTTTTCCTTTATGGTGGTACTCCATTGGCACGTACTGCAAATATGGCGTGAAAGCATGTGGTGACGGATATTGTACCTTGTGAAAAAACCACTTAAAAATGCGGTTATAGGTTTTATGGTGAACAATGGCGGTTGGATGCTTATTCGGTTCGGTGGCTGGCTCTGTAAGTGAAGCTTGATTTGAATATTCTTACAGAAAATATCAAAAAGTATATACAGTAATTTAAGAACGACGTAAAAACCTAACTGAAACTTATACATTTCATAATAGTAATATTAAAATTTAATTAAAAAACTAAGAAATAATAACGAAAAATAAATAAAAACAGTATTTACATACAAGCATTAAAAAAATCTTCCATATCATCGTCTACTGCATTCCCAAAAGACGGCCCACTACAGCATTGCCACGTTAAACAGACCAGTAATATTTATGGGCCTCCGGTATCCTCACTCACTCGATGAAACACAGCGTAAGCGCTGTTTCACACCAGTTTTCTGTGAGGCCGTGGTATCAATCCGGTCGAGCCGGCTCATTCATACCGAAGCGCGGCTCTCCCACGGTAAAATACAAATTATACGTAATTGGTATTGTTATTAATACAAAATGGGCGCCCTAACAAAATGGCGGCGTACATATTTCTAAACAACCCACACAAAATGGATATCAAATGAAAGAGCTTAAAGTATTTTTTTTTATTAATAAGTTATAAAAACTTGTATTTAAAAATATCTTTTTAAATTAAACACTTGTAAACATGTAGCAACGTCGGGAGGTAACTCTCGTTGCTACCTTTTAACCGTTTTCCTTTTAAAGTCTATTATAAATGTCGTAAACTCTATACTACCGACAATATTTTTCATTCAATGTTGGAATATTTAATATTGTATGTCCATTATTCAGCCTTTGAATACCGGATACGGCAATATGGCGCAAACGTTCCAGTCGAATCGAATATTTACTGAACATTACTTATTCCAATACTTTGAGTAGGATGACCATGGAGTGGGGGCTTAAGAAGCTTCTTTAGGACGCCCAGTAACTTAAAATATTATACACAACAATATATTTTATTAAGAAAAAATTAGCCATTTGAGATACCAATAAACTAGTCAATACACATCTTAAGAAATATATACGCCCATGTGTTTAATAATAATGATCCAGAATATGTTCTAGATGGTAATAGAATCGTGTGCAGACATTGTTAATTAATAAAATCGTTAGTTAAAATTTGTTTTTTTTTTATAAAAAACAGCATTAGCTAAGAGATATTCACTAGATTGAAAATAAATATTGCATATTTGCCTGTGACGCCATGGTAAAAAATCGTTTACTAAAAATACTAGCTTTAGCCCGCGGCTCCGTCGGCGTGCATTTAAACTTAGTAACCCTTAGTATGTTCTTCCTTAAGAACCAAAGTATTTACATAGCAAATTTCATGGAAATCGTGCACCGATTTGAGGAGATACTTTGCGGTTTAGCCTTTAGTTTTTAAATTCGAAAGTAATCTATGTATGCCTAAGTAGGTAAGTCGGTATGTCAGCCTACATACAGACTTATACATATAATATTAAATGTGGATTGTTTCTTAATGAATAGTCAAACTACTCCACTGATCCCAATAAATAGACTTACATTCGCATTATTATATTAGTTACAGATAAAATTTAAGAATCCCCTACTAAAATCATAATTTCTGGTAACCCTAACCGAACACCGGGATATTCCGTACAAGGACTTAGTACGAAATAAAATAAATACATTACAACGTTACAATACCCTTTTGAAAATTATTTCCTATTTCGTAATGACCTTTGTGTACCTAATTGTAGGCAAATTTGTTTAAATACATACATATTATCACGAAATATTCCCGTCTGGGATAGGCAGAGACTATCCGTGGGAAACCCATCCTTAAACACTTATAGGTAGGCTCGATCAAACTATCGCAGGGTAACAGAAAACCAGCGTTAAACTAATTATTACCTTTCTTTCCCGTGCATAAATCCTCTCTGATACACCTCCTGTGGTATGTCGGACTCGAACCGACTAAAACCGCACGCCATCGCGAGTACTAGGAGCCGGGGAACCAGGTGCACCCTTTCAAGGAAAACCCTGGAACCCTGACTTTGGGCCACCCACTGTTTATAGGTGGCCCCCATTCTTACCTTGCATATTATAAACTTTAATTAAGTACACACACACAAACATACACACGTACACCAACACAAACATATCTAATATTGATACTTAAGCATACCATTGATAGCATTTCTGTAAATGAAATATTGAGAGGTCCTGAAGCTTCGAGCTTTCAGCTTGGTCTGTTTGGCTTAGTTCGAACTTCGATATCCTATAAACTACTGTATAATTAAGTAGAACCTATTGTTCACTTTAATATTAAGCCCTCTGTAATTTGTCGATATAAATAAAAGCATTATTATTATTTCAAACGAGTGAGAGATTTAATCGAAGCCTAAATACCTGCTACTGATTCTGGGGAAAGAGAAAAAGCGACATCGCACTTATGAAACCACGGTAAAAGTGAAACTTTTTTTCAAATGCAAATAAATAAATCTAATAAAGCAACTAAACAACAACATTTACATTAAAGACTGACAAAAACAAACAAATTAGCGTGGAGCACTGGCACACCGTCCGACTGGCCACTGGACACTGACCGACCGCCACGTGTCACGCGTCACGCGACATGCGATACACAGACCATAAAAAAAATGTTTGATTGACTTAACATACCTACTTAACAAGTAACAATTTGGTTGTAATTACGCAATAAGAAAAAGTATAATGAAACTATAACAAGACTAGGAAAACATCTTCCATAAAACTAAGTAGCGTATATTTGTTGTGGGTGACTTGTTATTAATGAAAATCTATTGACACCTCATTGGTTAAAATCGGTGCAGTAGTTTAGACATTACGGTAGAATTTACAAGCACACAGACTACCACAGATACCACCCTTCTTCTTGGCTTCAATGCAGTCGGATAAAAAGATCTGTTATCGTAAAACAGTTGTCGTACTTTAAGTTACAAGTAAATACGGCAGCTGATGATTCTCATGAATACGGGGATAAGATTTTTAGAGGAAAGAGAGGAGGGGGTAATCCTTTTTTATTGTATTATGAACCTCTTTGATCGCACATGAATATTTGCGATCTATTAATACAATTTTGATATTGTTGTACTCAAATTCGATTTAACTGTAATTTTGTATGTATCGAGATAAGGTTTTTCTTACGAGAAATTTTTAATACTTGCGATCTTTTAATACAATTTGTATATTGTTGTACTAAAATTTGATATAACTGTATGTTTATTTGTATTGAGATAAGGTTTTTCTTACGTGAAATTCTAAATAGCAACCCGGAGCATGGAAAATGACGGTTTTTCCCGCCCGTGCCTCGTAAAGTATGCTAAGCCGTCGGTACCGGTTGTCAATCGTTATTGGGAAGTCAGAGCACTCAAATATACTGACAACTAGTTCAACCTTCGAATTCAGTTCACTCTCATGGTGGTGTAGGTCTGATGCCAGTCGCTCTGTTGCTTGATATTTAGGTAGATAAATTTAACTTGTAGCCGACCTCAAATAACCTTGTTAATAATAAGCGGAGCACGGCAACCGGAACCGAGGTTCATAATACATTGAAAAAGCTAGTCGTACTAACTCGGAAACCTACGTGAAACTCATACACAACACTTTGCTGAAGATCATGACATGATCAAATGCATAGTTTACAATTCTATAAAGGGCAAACAGACAAAAATTCAGTTTATATACGTAAATATACTTTTATATATACTTACATGCATATGCAGCGTACTCACTGAAAATATTATACAATTAACCCAACTAAGTTGGTCATATAGTTACATACTTAGCCAGATTTACTTATTCGCATTGAGGATGGTGACTACCACTCTTGGATTCTGCCCATGCTTTCCATCAGGCAGGGCAGATTCATTTTAGCAGCTAACATATAAAAAAAGAAAGCTAATAGTTTAGTTTTAGTTTAGTGTAGCGGACCCTATGTTCATTTCTTAATGTTGAATCGTATCGAGTACCTTCATATAAATAATAATTTATTCGAATTGAGGGGTACGACAGTATTTGTGATCGGGCGCAACGTCACAGTGGCCGGTGGAACGAACGTTCCTTTCTTACGCGTCACACCGTTAACAGACTGCGATTGTGCTCGAAGTTTTATATCGCTACCTCCTTTATTTTAGATTGTTACTTTCTATAGTACTTCTTAAATATAACAATAGTTTATTCTCGCCTTCTTTACTTTATTTAATTCTGTTCGTGTCTAAGTGTTTCTAATGTGACTGTAACTTCTGTGTTCAAATATAACTCTTATTCGTTTGTTTGTTTGTTTGTGAAACACCTACCTTAGTGCGGACTTTTAATTGGAACTATCCGTTAGTTACTGTAAGTTACAATAACTTTGACTTACACACACGACCTATATTTAGTTTTTTTTTACAACTCCCGTATTAGGAATATACATCATGTGTCACGGGGGACTTTACAAACATACATGAAACGGACACAAAGTACACTCAGACTTAGAACAACAATTTATGGATCACACAAAGTTTTGTCCCATGTAAGATTTGAACCCACAACACTTACACTTAGCACTGTAGGAAGAGGTGTGGCAACCACTTAAACCACTTTTTTTTTACGTGTGGAAACACCCTCGGGCCTTCACCCCACCGAGGTTTGCGACGGGGCGGTGTGTCGGAATCGAACCGACTAAAACCACACGGTATGCCACTCTGCGCCAGAGATGGGAGGGAGCCGGGAACCGCTTTCTTACGTCATCCGGACCCCTCCCAAGACTACTTAAACCTCGAGGCCAACCGTGCAGTCAATAGAATATAATAGAAGGAAATGTAACCTAACGGGTAGTCTGTTTACTTGCCACCATTGCCATCTGTTTTGTTTACCTTGATATTAACTTTATATGGATCTACTGCTCCTTGAATCACTTTTTCTGTTGGCATGCTTTTGGTGTCTTTGTTTCTCTGATTTTTCAATTATCACATTTACATTGCAAACATTCGCTAATATGATAATGGTTATTTTACTGGAATAATATTAATGTAGATGTGAAGAATGTTCGATATTATATTAGCGTGTGTTTATCCTAAATGACATCTCAGAAATATAAGTTGACCTGTCAATTATATATTCATTAAATAGGTTATCGAATCTGGTATCATCGGATGTAATAATTATTTCAGGTTAGGCTTCTCTGTCGTTTAGATCTCTTACTTGACCCAAAGACCAAAGACAACGTCTGTAAGAAAATATGATTCTGAATTGAACGAAGTGATATCAAAAGATTTTTCAAATAAAAATGATACTTTTTACAGTATCTACAATACTCTAGACATTATATTACTACGAAGAACACATTTTATTAACCAGTTTTATTTCAAAATAAAATTAAACAATAAATTCTCGACACATAAAAGACATAAAACATGGCAGACGAAATAAAATTGTGGGGAACGATACGGTTCATTCAACAGATACTCCGTGACTCTACAAAACTCCACAAAAACTACGGAAATTAAAAAAAAAAGATGTTATCCAGATACGGAATTCGTTCGCAGCAGCCGCAGAATGCTATTGTAAAATTTTACTCTGAATATGGTTTTAAAAATGCAACTGTACTACTGTATGAAATATGCTTTACAAAACATTTTAACAAAAGCAAATTTTAATAATGTATATATGGTGATACGAATATTTGACAACGAAATGTTTCAGAGACGAAATTTCGTAGAATACCGAGGTTTTTTTCATGTCAACGGGTCGATAAATCTTTTCCGATCTGTACTTTCCAAGGGACGCAGGACCTAGGAATGTAAAACGGCTACAGGCACTCTGGAAAAGACTGAAAAATACTGAGAAGAACCCAAACCATGCGATTTCAGATCTCTGGATCAACGTCTATCCTAACTTGAGTCGCTCATTATATTGAATTAATTAAACCGAAACTTAGTAAATACAGTTGTTTTTCGAAATCAGCTAAAGTGGAATTAGCAAACAGTTAAAGCGAATAATTTGATGTTCTGAGAGGCTGCAAAGCTAGCGTTTATTCATGACCTAGACAAAACTAAAGCAAACAAAATGATATACTGTAAGGTCTAGAAAGTTTGAAACTAATAAAGTTACAATAGAAACTTGTAGGCTGCTAAAAGCGGAAGGGACTAGAACTGTAATGTAGATTTTGATAATGTACCAAATTCAATTTATCTAGAGATTCACACAGTTTTTGACTTGATAATGAATCTGTCTATAAAATTAAATGATTAAACTTGCTATGATGAAGGTTAACAACTAAAAAATTACAGTTTTTGACATCCTTCACTAAAAATGTCTGCGAAATAATTCCTCCATAATACCTTCAAGGTAACTGTCCCAATTAATACAATACGGCAACATTTTGGCACCAACCAACAACGCACTGCGTCAAATTCCAGTATTCGAACAAGCGATGACAATTATTTGCTATAGATGTTAAATTAATTGGCAATTTGCTGAACGTTATTTTCGTTTCGCATTTCCCGTGGATTGCCAGATACTGAGGGTCGAGATGTACTTCTGTTGAGGTCAAATAGGTTTGTATTAAAACACAAAAAAATCGAGGTCAATCATATGAGGTCATCATTACAATGACAATTAAGGTCAATTTGAAAATTTAAAATTGTCGAGCTGTTTTAAATTAAGTATTGGTATTAAATTTCAACACCACAAAAATACATTTATGTAATTGGAAAAGAGCTGAAGATATTTGTACGGCTATTAATCAAAATTATTTAATTCACTTGACCCGATCATAAGTATTTTCATACCTCAGAAGTGAGATTAGTCAATCGTGAAGTTAATTAAATATTCGAAGACTATTACTAACTCTTTATTCTTCCTTAGTTTGAACATCTTACGAAGAGTAATAGGCTAGTAAAGTATTTATAATTATTTAATTTTACAATTGACAATGCGTTGTATGTAATTAGAAATTATTTAGATACAGTGCATTGTCATTCTCATCACCATCTTTTTAAAATTTTCCCTAATTTATTTGGTGTTTATTCATTATTTTATCTTTTTCTCGTATGTGTGCGTTACTACCACAAGAGTATCACTACGCCTATTAATCTCATGGGCACCGTAAAAAGCTATAGCAAACTGCCTAGGACAACATCACATAAGAATTTCCGGAGTGATACCACGGCCTTACAGAAAACTGGTGTGAAACGCTTTTGCGCTGTGTTTCAACGAGTGAGTAAAGATACTTTGGTATCTTCACTTACCATACACACGCCAAAAGTCCCCCCGATTAAAACTCCTCCCAACGATCGATGGGTAATTTGATAAAACATATTATTGATATAATTTGTGTTGATCTATGACTTTAGAGTGATTTGTAAGAGACAAATTCAAATAAAATAACTATTTCAGACATTTTACACAGAACGCCATCTAGTCCCGAGCTAACCAGAGCTCGTGTTATGGGTGCTAGACAACTGATACAAATAGTTACACTTTTTTGTAAATATATTCATAGAATATACCCAAACTTCAAAACAAAATGTAGATCATAAAAACATTTGGGCCGACCCGAGAATCGAACCTGAGACCTCAAGCACAGCAGTCGCATACACTACCACTACGCCACGTAGGCAGTCAAGTCATTAAGATTGACTTAAGGGGCCGCTACACCGCTTTCTTCTGCGCCAAGTATAGTAGATTCAAATCCCACATAGGACAACACTTTGTGTGATTCTCAAATAATTGTTTTCCAAGTGGTTGTTTTGTGTCCATTTCATATATGTTTGTAACGTCCCCCGCGACATGATATATTTTCCTAATACGAATACTGCTCGGATATCCAGGGAGTGTTTATTAATGTAAGATTTTCATATCTTCATTCTTTTTCCCATTTAACGATTGGAAGTCTCCAATTTAAATATTGCCGACTCGAAGGAAGCAGCCCTTTGGCACTTCAGTTTAATTATTCGGAGAGCTATGACTTTATTATGGATTTCAAGTCCACCCTTCGATTTTAAGTTTGAAAACACGCCATCTCACATCACAAGGAATGAACTTGTCAAAGATCTAAACCTTCTCTGTATTTATATTTGTCCACTCTGAATTATATCCTTAGGTTATCAGTTTCCATAATTTGTTAATTATAAGTGAGGATGATTTGTAGTTATTTAAAACTAAAATAGCAAAAGTGTTGAATATTTTGTTACTAATTTAGCACTTTTGTAAACATCAGCGGTTTTCATCCCTGGTCATTCTCTACCAACCAACTGAGATGCCTTAAAGCGCATGTAATATTGCAAAAAAAGTCATATTTCAAAACAAAACAAAATCCAAGAACAAAAGAAGCTATTTAGCCCTAATATAGCAAATAATTTCTTATATTTATGAAGCAGATTTACAGAGTGTACTAAAAAATTTTGTCCGGAAAGTGTTCCCGGATATGAAGACTATCATTCTTCATCGTCTATAGAAGTGAATTAGAGAAGCGACAATAAGCGTTCTTGTATCGTTGAGTAAAGCGTTCTAAAGATATATCGATGGACCGGGTTGTACCGCACTGCGCCAGACTGAACAGAGGACTAGTGATTGAATCATTGTTATCGAAAATTGGTTAAATTGTGATGACTTTATACGAAGTTTGGTTAAATTATGAGATTTATCAAATGAAGACAAATTTTTTCAACCGGTTTTGAATTTCGTTTAAAGCTGAACATGTAATCAGACCCTACGAGCCAGAAAATTACTCAATCTTCTACCTCGTAGGGTATCATGGCCTTCCAACACGAATGGAAAGATCCTCCAATCAGACGTAGAGTTCATGCCTGGCGGGCAGAGGCCAACGGTTGATGTTTCAAAGTTGTATATACCTATGCTAATCGGCGTGAGAATGTTCATATCGAGATAGTTAGTCATCCTGTAGTTCAGTGTATTTTCAGTGGATGGTGGTGTATAACGTTTTTGTTGCGCTGAAAATGATAAATGATATGATGATAATGATGATAAATGATAAAATGATAATACTACCGCATTATTTTAATTATTTGATTTCGACTAGTCATTATTTAATTTCTTTAGTTCAAAGTTAAGATGAACAATGTATGTTTTTTGTCTACAGATGATATTTCTGAACAGTTTTTTTTTTTATATTTAAACTGCCAAAATGACTCTGCCCTGCCTGATGGAAAGCATGAGCAGAATCCAAGAGTGGTGGTCACCATCCTCAATGCGAAAAAGAACAATGCAGCATGGTGACCCACACTATGGCGGCCTTGGGGGAAGGGGGATGGTGAGGGGGATAGGGTGCGTTGGATTGGGGTATGGGCCTCCGGTATCGTCACTCACTCGATGAAACACAGCGTAAGCGCTGTTTCACACCGGTTTTCTGTGAGGCCGTGGTATCACTCCGGTCGAGCCGGCCCATTCATGCCGAAGCGTGGCTCTCCCACGGTAACTGTTGTTTACATTCGTACACAATGTACCACCCACATATACTACATATAGCTATAAAGAGAAGAAAAGGTTTTTAAACTGTCGAGTGTGTTATTAGCTAGTTTGTAGAGGTTATTATTTGTTTTAAATGCATTTATGCAGAGTGATATCCTTATAGTTTTATAAAAGACTAGCTGAGCCCCGCGGTGCTACCCGCGTTTATTGTTATAGCTGCGGGCAACGCCATGGGGCAAATCTAGTCAAAAAAGTAGTCTAAATGACTCCTTATATCACCAGCTATCTACTAGTGAAAGTCACGTCTAGCCGGCCTTGCCGTACCTGAGATTACCCGGAACAAACAGACAGACAGAAAAAAATTGAAAAAAATGTTATTATAGTATATGTACCGTGTATAAATATATATGCATTTTGTAAAAAACGGTTATGTTAATATTCGAAATAGACAATTCAATTTTATTTATTTGTATAAATAATACTTATCGATATTTATATTCCTACCTTTTTTGTTATCCCGTCCCTAAGGACTCATAGTTTGCGGCGCTCGGGACTCTCATTCACAAAATGGAACATTATTATATTACGGAAGTTATTATGCACATCAAAAATATGATACTTTCATTTTGAAGCTTGCATGGCGAGTGAGTGCATGCATCAATGCGCGCATGCGTATATGCGTGCGTGTGAATATATTATCGTACAGACACACATGAAGTTACTTCGTTAAGTGAGTTAATCTATTTTATCATAGTATGAAAATAAATTTGAAATATGCAGTTGGAAAATATTTTGAACATCTAATTTTCTTCTATTAATAATTCTCGCGTAATGCGTTAGATGACTGTATCGTAAATAATTACCTTTCATTAAAATGACTATTACTAAACATCTCCGCAGATGTAATTGTTATAGCTTTTCCTTTCTATTACAAATTTTAGTCAACAATAAACATTGAAATACATCGCTCAATTGAGTATTCTAAAGCAGTGACGTCACAAGTTTGTATTTAGTACATTTTTCATAAAAAGTTATCATTGTCACAGACGATAAATAGTTACTAATTTGACTAATTCTAACTAAATGTCCGTCAGCTTCTGCTGGCTCTCTGACACATTTGACCTGTTCTTTTTCGTATGGAAACCTCCCCAGGCCTTCACCCCACCGGGGTTTGCCGGTGGTGTGTCGGAATCGAACCGACTAAAACCACACGGTGTGCTACTCTGCGCCTGAGACGGGAGGGATCTGGGAACCGCTTTCTTACGACATCGGGACCCCTTCCAGCACCTGCCCGCACTGATCTATCCTAAGGTTGCCTGGAAGAGATAGCTTTTGGCAATAAAGCCGCCCATTATACACTAAGCTTCAGACATTTCATGTATTATGTAATTATTTAACTCTGTAATATGTGAGCTAATAGAGAGTTTTCTATCCATCTATCTAAAGTGTCATCTACCCTATTAAACCTGACAATGAACTCTGAAAATCTAACTGATTATCACTTTTTTTAAGTGTGTGTTTTACGCACCTAAGACGGGATTGCTACATAACGCTTAGATCAATAGGAACCGAGCATGATTGAAAATAAAAAAAAAAAAAAATATTCTGTATACAATGGACGTGATTTGGGTGTTCCTCTTAAGAGTAGACTTAACTTAAAATAAGCAAAATATTAATTCTTGAGAACTTATACGATTAGAACTAAGTATTTATTATTTTTTACTATGAAATTACAATGGTTAAACTCATTATTAAGTAAGATCAACATTGGTAATTAGTGATCTGCCTGGTAAGATCCGTATTTCGGGCGACAGGAACAAGAAAAGACCCACAGATGAAGTTAAATGGGTCAGTCATATACTTAAATCCATTGACGTGCTTATTTCATATGCACCATACCCATAAGAAAGTAAATAAAATCTATTGATTTGACTGCCATCTGTGTTTAAAATTTTCGAACTAAGTAAATACGGGCACTGAAATCTCGCGGCAAGCTTTTTTATTATAGAATTTGTGTAACGACTCATAAATTGATAGTAAATATTTTCAATAAATACTTTATTTTATTATTTTATAGCATTTAAATAAAACCTTGTACTTCAAGAAATTTTTGTTACAATATATTATCTATACAAATAAATAAAATTTGATCCTCTATTTGTATTTTAATATTAAAAAAACTGCTTTTACTACATGCATAATATGTTACATACACGGTACATATACCAACATAACATTTTTATTAAATTTTTGTCTGTCTGTCTGTTTGTTCCGGCTAATCCCTGGGATGGCTTGATCACTTTTGACAGGACCTTTACTGGCAAATACTGATGTAATAAGAAGTAACTCAGGCTACTTTTTTAGACAAGCTATCTCCGCTGTGTCACTGTGGTTGTAAAGGTACAACAATAACCGCGTGAAACCCCGCGGGACTCAGCTAGTTATTTATAATTTGTAATTTCAAAATTCCAATTCATTCCATTAGAACGCAAATGTTTTCCTTTCATATGTAAGACTCATAAATGTGTCATGGCGTTCATCAAAATATGTAAAATATGTAAAGATGCTCATATTTACTATGAAAATTTTCTTGAGGTATTACATTTCACTATCAGAATACTAATAAGTCGTATTGGTTTTCCAATTAGACGTAAAGCGATAGTGGCTTCCCTTGGCTGCTCTCCTAATAGATTTTACTAGTTAAAGTGAAATAGATCGCAGTATGAGGTTCTCGTGGGGTAAATGTGGTTGTACTGAGATAGTGTGCAGCACATGTGCTTAATTGTGAATTCGAGGTTGTCCGCATTCAATTCATGACGGAAATTTAATCTTTATTGTACCTAATATAGTCTTAAGTGGGATCCGAATTTGATTTTCTTCTTCCTTTAAGACCCTAGTTGTGATATTTTGTAATAGGAATGGGAATTGCATGTTATAAGCTTTTTTAGTTTCACCTGTACCGATGTTTGTCTGTAATCAAATCTTGCAAGTTAAGTTTGATCCACTTAAGGATTTCCGATTAAGCTGAAATTTGAAATATACCTTTGGTTCTTATGATAATGCAATCATATTATAAGTAATTGGTATTATTGTTAATCCAAAATGGCCGCCGCAACAAAATAGCGGCCTACATGTATCTGAACAACCCACCCAATATCGATAACAAATGAAAAGGCTTAAAGTATTTTTTTATTAAGAAGTAATTAAAGCTGGTTTTTAAAGTATATTTTTTTAAATTAATCACTTGTTTTATGTATTAGCATAATAGCTATGTAGCTATTAATATTTTAGCTTTTGAACTAGCACTAAAGCATGTGCTTTAGTGCTAGTTCGAAAGCTAAAATATTTAGGTTTTGGGGAACATTTCCGTTTCTATGTATTCATAAATATCTGCACTAACTACCGGTGACACAGTTTTGGACCATCAAATTAACAAGTACCTATAAAATTTACCTACTTGAGTTAACGTCTCAATAACATTGTCGTAAAAAGCCCACAGAATTCTGCTCTGTATACATTTCATTCAAACAGCGCAAAACCGTTGAATGTTCCCGATCCCTCATTAATATACAATTCTTTTCTTTTCAGGCGGGGAAAATTTAATAAGGGGACAATGGCCGGCTCCCGCGAGAAATTGCTCTATGAAAGGAGGCCTGATTGCGAGTATGAATACGAGTTCAAACGCCGATATGAACAGTACGACAGTGAATCCAATCGATACAGACAAGAGAGACGCCGGGATCTACACGATCGACCGAGACGCAAGAATGGATATGTCTTTGAAGATATATACTCTGATTTTGATGAAGCACAAGGAAGACTCTCGCTCTTCAGGCCTATTCGACCAGAATACTTAAATCTTCCAACCAATTACGATGTAAAATATAACTCTCTACCAAGAAACTACTACAACTACGAAGAAAGAAATACTCGAAAGTATAAAAAGGATCATTACGATTTTCGAATCGATCATCAGAGGAGGTCACAAGATACGTATGATCGTTATAGAAAGCACGTCAGTGTTAGACCAAGAGAAATTAATCCTGTAAAAATATTATCTAACCCTACAAAAGTTTGTTTAAATCCCAATGAAAATCCTGTGAACCTTACCAAAATTCCTTCGATCCCTTCAAAAACTGTAACCAATCCATCGAAAAATTCCTTAAATTTACCCAAAAACTCATTAAATTTGCCAAAAAATCCCAATGGAACACCCAAAAACGTAGCTGTGTGTAAACCCCATCGAATATCTGACAGAAGCGCACGTTACTGGACGACTGATCCTCCTGAAAGAAGTCGATCTCGTCCGAGAAAAGCCGAAGAGCCCAAAAAGAATGTCAAATTTTCGGAAGTGTCTGGATGCAACCGCAAAATGGTCGTTGACGATCCGATTTTTGGTCGAAAAATTGTTCCTGTACGTGAGTTAGAAGTATCACTCGACCAAATGATTCAAAATGGTTATTTCGAGAAACATAATATACCTATATCACGGCCTATAGATGAAGTGGCGAAGGAAGAGATAAAAAGTGTACAAACTGGCAGTGGTGTGCCAAATGGGAAATGTTTATCGGGAAACGGAAAGGAAAACCAGCCACCAAGGAAAACAAGACATCTACCGCAGGTGAGTTAAAACTTTTCTGTAGAAAAAAATAATATGTCGTTTTGATAATAAGTTTATTTGTGTTAAAAATTATAATAATTAAATAAATGGAGTTTAAAGATGAGTAATGTTGTTGAGGGAATAAAAAAAATGTTTCTTTGTGTAACTCTCTCACTGGTCATTATTATTATTTATTGAATTTAGGGGGCAAAGAAGCAAACCTATCGCCTGATGGTAAGCGATTACCTCCGCCGACTGACACCCGCAACACCAGAGGCATCACAAGTGCGTTGCTGGCCTTTAGGGGATGGGGAGTTGGGCGAGGGGAGGGGTTAGAGTATGGGCCTCCGGTATCCTCACTCACTCGCTGAAACACAGCGCAAGCGCTGCTTCCCATCGGTTTTCTGTGAGGCCTTGGTATAACATCGGTGGAGCCGGCCCATTCATGCCAAAGCGTGACTCTCCCACGCTATAAGTGAGGTCTAGAGTTATGTAGAATGAACTTAAGGTTTTAATATATAGTGAAGGATAAAATATTTAATTGGAGTTTCATCATATCAATTACATAATAATAATACTACATGATAATAATGACCGTTGTATCGGGAATACATAGGTTTAGTTTGTTTAAAATAATTTANATATATATATATATATATAAGAAAATAAATAACAGTATAACGACAATTAACATTTATATCTAAAACATCGCTTTCTTGAGTTTTCGTAATTGGCTCTGTCAATATGACTCCACTCTGCCTAATGGAAAGCATAAGCAGAATCCAAGAGTGGTGGTCACCATACTCATTGCGAATGCAGGAAACAGTGCAGCATGGTGCCCCACATCATGGCGGCCTAGTGATGCTTCTGCGTCATTGGGCCTCCTGTCTCTGTGTCGCACTCACCAACGAAACATGACAGCACGAATTTTGTCATTTTACGTTGATTTTCTGTGCGAGGTTAGTACCGTCGAGCGGCCCGTTCGTGCTGAAATCAGCAGGTTCTACTACTTTGAAACCTTTTTCTCTTCTATGGAGGGAATTACAATATTTCAGGCGGAATAAACAAAAAATTACACAAAAGTACATAAATATGTTATTAATTTTATGTGGACAATAGAGTGCAACTGTTTCGAATTACAAATCTTAAATTTGTTTGTTCTGTTCAAACTGTTTATTTCAAATTTTTGTTTCTTCAATTGTGGATGTCAGGTCTGAAAGGGTTATGCTGGCTCATACTCTGGCTGGTTTCCACGACTAATGGACTGTAATTATATAATTCAGATACATAAGCTATAAGAAGCTGACAATCTCTGTGGTCTGTCACATAACGTAATGTGTTGACACAACAATAGGCCACATTTATAAAACAAAACAAAAAAAAACAAGTGAAATTTATGGGCTATTATCTAAAATATATTGACACTGGTTGTTTGCTGTCTCCTATAAATAAATGGACTCCAAGTATTTACTGCGATGGGCGTCACCCAACCTAGTACCTACCTACCAAGTATAAATATACTTAGCGAAATATATTGTCGGTGTTTTTTAGATTCATTATTTTTTTTTTATAAAAACGAAACGTGAATACCAAATGTCAGTTATCATCAATAGCCTCTGATCATTAAAGGAAGAAAGGCATATCCAGCAGTTGGTTTATGTCTCTCTTTAGAAAGGAGGTTCTGGTCAACTACCACGCTGGCTAGACATCCTGATATAAGATTTATGTCAAGTCTTCCTTCTTTTGCAGTTATGTTGTTTTACGTATATTTTTCCTTAGTCGCCTATTACCGAACCCATGGGATGAATAGGGTGACGACACTTTATATTCTTGATCGCTTGCCCATAAACCAATCCCTCCCCGATCCCACTTCCTATCCTCCAAAGGCCGGCAACGTACTTGCGACGCCTCTGGAATTGCGGATGTCCATGGGTGGCGATAATCGCTTACCGTCATAAATGTGCTTGTTTTAGCAAAAAAATTATATTAATAATACCAAAATATCAATAAAATAAAAATAATAATCTGAATCTAGTTTTGCACCTTTAAACATTAAATCTTACTTCGACTTTAACTTTTTCTGTTAAAGAGAGCCTTTGATCCAATCAAAGACTTGTCATCTAACCCTAATTTTACTCCAAGAGGCAGGCATTGATCCAGTTTCTCATAACACTACAAAAAACTAGATCAAATACACTTCTTAGGTCAAGTAAATAGGTTTACACTGCACTGCGGCCTGTAGAGACTGCAGTGAAGATATAGGGACCTAAAAACTCACCGATAAACTTGATATTTATGACAAAGAACTGAAAGTTCATTTTACTGATAAAAATCGATCTCATAAATATATTTATCTTTTGAGTAGATTTTAGATTTAATATAGGTACTTTAGTTTATTTTCTTTGTCATCGAATTAACTTATTGCGGTCCACCGCTTAACGAAGGTCTCCACGAGGAGCGCTAACTATTCCGATCTTGGGCAGATGAACGACTCCCTCGATGGTACAGACAGTTTGGCTGTTTTTTGTGGATAATGTATATAAATAAAAATGAATCACAGAAATGTGTGTACGCGTATAACTTTTTATCGATTGGACCAAATTGGATAATTATTTTTTAATGTATTTGTTTTTGTCGGGACAGTAGGCAATAGGTTTGTATAGTAAAAAATAAAAGTCACGGCTGGTGTTGATCTGGGTCACTGTTGTTTTTCTTGGTGTACAATAGCTATAGCAAATTAATTTGTTGGTTGGGTTATTTCTAAAAGTCGCCTTTACTGTTGGGTCCTATTATAAATTTCCCACCAATAACCTCGTGTATTTGTATGAGAGCGTAAAGTACCAAATAGTAATTGCATCTATAGATATGTTTCGCTACTTTTGTTTCTGCCCTTTTTTTGTCATAAATAAATATATAAATAAACAAATATTTTTATCTGTCTGTTTATGCCGGCTAATATTTGGAACGGCTGCACCGATTTTAACGCGACTTCCAGAGACAAATAACTGATAAAATGAGGAGTAACTTAGGTTACCTTAATTTTTATGGTAATACTCGTGGTTTAAGTTGTAAAGGTACAACAAAAACTTCGGATAAGGGGGCATATGAGCAAACCTATCGCCTGATTGTAAGCGATTACCTCCGCCCACGGACACCCGCAACACCAGAGGCATCACAGTTGCCGGCCTTTAGGAGATGGGGAGAAGGATTGGTGGAGGAGTTAAGGAATGGTCCTCCGTATCCTCGCTCACTCGCTGGAATAATATGACTAATAAATAAAAACTATACTTAGAAGAGACAAAAAGCTCAACAAAAGGAAATAAAGCAAAAAAAAATATTTATTTTATTTTTATAAATTAAAGTTAATTTAAAAATAAAAGCTTAGGCAATTAGTAATGTAATGAAACTGATAGAGCACTCAAAAGTCGGCAACGCAATTTATTACAAGCTTTTTAGTTTCCCCTTTCGTGATGTTTGTTTGTAATCAAATCTTGCAAGTTAAATTTGATCTACTTCCCGATTTCCGATTGAGCCGAAATTTGTAACGTACCTTTAGTTCTGATGACAATGCAATTATATGGGTGTCCAAAATGGCCGCTGTAACAAAATTAAGGCGCATGTATTTCTGAACAACCCACTCAATATGGATATCAAATGAAAGAGCTCAAAGTTATTTTTTTATTAATGAATTATGAAAAATTGTTTTGAAAAAATCATTTTATACTAATCGCTTGTTTATAGGACAACTCTATCATTAAGAAAAAACAGCCTATATCGCGGGGGCTTTACAAACGAACATAAACAACACCCGGACTTGGGACAACAATTTGTAGATCCCAGAGAATGTGGACCCAAACACTTGACGCAGTAGAAAACAGCATGGCGAACACTTAAACCACTAAGCCAACCGTGCATTCATGATCCATGAACTCTTGAAATGCGGGTGTTTATCAGCTCACCCGTTATCTACGTTTCTTTTATATTCATACCAAAAAAAACACAAACTTAAGAAACTTGCACTTGGCCCATTTTCTCATAAAACCTGACATATATACTCTTTATATACAGTAAATAATTGAACTAATTTTTCAAGAAGAATACCTATTTACAACTAAATAAAAGAACTAGAGAGCACGTGAGCAGAATACAGAGTGATCCCATTATTTAAACTGGTGCTGGGAGCGATCGATTAGACAGAAAATGTCGGAAAAATGTCGGAGGAGGGACCATTGAGGTCGCTGGATGGCCCTCCCGTGTTATTTATGTGGGTCTTGTACTTTGTGATGGTGACTAAACTGTTCAATTAGGGGATTTTGGTTTGTGTTATAGTTTTAGAGATTTGTATAACGGGAAATTATGTAGCAATAAACTGTTGTACTGAAGGTGTTATTAAAAAAGACCCTGTGATTGTGTTGTAATTGTCTCGGTGGTGTAGTGGTAGCGTATGCGACTGCTGTCCTTGAGGTCTCGGGTTCGATGGCCCGGGTCGGACCAATTACTTGTATGATCTGAAAATATTTGTATCAAAGTTTTATTGTATAATATGTATGTATTTACAAAAAAAAGTATATATGTATTTAAATCAGTTGTAGAGGAATTATCACACAAGCTCTGCTTAGCTTGGGACTAAATGGCGTTGTATGTTAGATGTCCGAAATATTTATTACTAGCTGACCCGGCAAACTTTGTACAGTAAATTTTTTTTATAGTTTATAGTTTTATAGTTTTTTATATTTTTTTATAGTATTTAAAACTCTGAAATACTTATTTTTTTTATTTTTTAGTAATCATCCCCGCTTCAGCTTCCATAAAAAATCTTTACTGGTTATCTATTTACTTTCTTTTACATAAGCATTGGCGCAGTCGATTGGCAGTTATGCGCGGTCATTCATTTCAGTAATTCATTCATTACTAATAAATAATAATCTGTAATTATTATTTATTAAATATTGCAAAATTTTGAAAACATTTTCATTGCGTGGGAGGTAAATAAAAAAAGAAAGAAAATAAGCCATTTATTTCAACCCAGAGCCTAACATGAAGCCAAACTCATCCTTTTTTTTAACACTGGGTATGTTTTCGCACCATAACCTCTTTAAGAAGACGAAGGGCGTGTTTGGGACTCCCGGAAGACCGGTCTACACACTACATCCGCGGCGGCCTACCTCCGCAGTTCGGGAGGAGCTCCATGAACGCATCGGCGGCATCTGGAGTCCACCCTGCCGTGCCTCACGACTGAGATACTACATCCTACTTAATATAAGTGATAAAGTTTATGTGATTCATTATTATTTAAATATATCAAGATAACAAAAAAAAGCTATTATGCTTAGGCAGATTGGTGTTCTATTTCGCAAGCTTAGCAAGCAGACGCATAAACTCTAAAGTAGCCACGACACGGCTATATAAAATATAGCATTATTATTAATATTATAGTATTACCGTGACCACGGTTTTCCATGGATATTAGAGATAAAGAGAACTAGAGTTATTGGCATTGTGACAACCCCATTCCTCTTACTCTCTTCCTTTCTAATCAGATAAAAAAAAAGACTTATACATTTATTACTTTTCAAAAAAGGTGTATGTGTAACTGATGAAAAGCGTAGCAGAACCGATAAAATCAAGAAAACACGGATCATCTTTATTATTCTAAGGTTAATATAGAAATGAGGGCTTATCTATACAATGTTAACTCTATCTTCTTCTTCTTCCTAGCCTTTTCCCGTTTTAGGTGGGGTCGGCTCTCCTTGTTTCACGGCGCCAAGACATTCTGTCTAGGGTTATCGGGTCCGGTAAATTCTCCGTCTTAAGGAGTTGGGTCATACTGGTCCACCATGTCAATGAAGGTCATCCGCGGCCTCTTCCGGTAAACTTAGAGCTGTTCGCACGACGTGATGTTCTGGTCTTCTCATAATATATCCATACCACCTCAATCTTCTTTCCGTTAACCTGCTCTGTGTTGAAACCACAATGTTAACTCCATAAGGTATAATATTATTTGATTAAAAGTAATTAACTTAATTAGGCATGTAATGTTCACATTAAAACACATTAGCAATGTTTCATTAGACAGGCCTGCAGACATTTCCTTCTTCGGGCACTTCCCTACGCATAGCTAACATTAAAATGGCATAACTTATATATAGTGAGTAGGGTTAACCCTTATCACAAAACTAAATTGATTTGAAGTTCTATAGAAACTAGATCGAGAAAAGACGGACGGAGCTAGGTTAAGAGATAGCTTTAGTTAAGTTAAAGGTATTTTGGTTAAGCAACTTTTCTAATAATTTTTTGATTTTTTTTATGCAAGTAGGGGCAAACGAGCAGATGTATCACCTGATAGTAAGCGATTACCGCCGCCCTTGGACACCCGCTATACCAGTGGCAGTTGCCGGCCTTTAGGTTTGGAGAAGGGGATGGGGGAAGCGGCTCTGACCGCCCAGAATAAGGCACGCCTCTGGCGCCCTCAGAGGGTATTGGCGGTCAGAGCCATACGCAGATACCGCACGGTGTCGACAGAGGCGGCGTGCGCCTTGGCCGGAACACCGGATGGCGTAAGAAAGCGGTTCCCGGATCTCTCCCGTCTCAAGCGCAGAGTGGCACACCGTGGTGGTTTAGTGGGTAGTCTGGCGAGACAGTCAGGAGTCCCACACAAAGTGAACCCCCTGTGCCCGCGGGGNATCTCTCCCGTCTCAAGCGCAGAGTGGCACACCGTGGTGGTTTAGTGGGTAGTCTGGCGAGACAGTCAGGAGTCCCACACAAAGTGAACCCCCTGTGCCCGCGGGGGGGGGGGGAGCGAAGTGCGTAAAGGCATTCCATGACGTCAAAAAAAAAAGGGGAGGGGGGAGGGGGTGGCGTATGGGCCTCCAGTATCCTCACTCACTTGATGAAACACAGCGTAAGTGCTGTTTCACACCGGTTTTCTGTGAGGCCGTGGTATCACTACGGTCGAGCCGGCCCATTCGTGCCGAGGCGTAGATGTAATGGTTGACATTCGGGAGGCATATATCTAATTCTCGTGTTGATGTAACACGTTAATAGATTGTCTAGAAAGGGGTATATTTGCTTGTGTAAAATCATTGAAAATATGCGACAACGACTATCCGTGTAACAAAACACAAGCCCTAGAGGCTTATCGTGTGATTCGTTCGGTAATATCTCTTATATTTTTGTTTAATATGATAAATAAAAGAAAAGCTGTATACATACATATATTTGTGACACACAGAGAGAGGGAGACAATGAATAAGTGCTACTGTAGCCTGTGCTGTGTATAGCAACGATAAATATCAAGGATTTTATCTCCTGACATCTACGAGTACATATCTGCGTTGATATTGACTCCTAATGCAGACATTTCTACAAAAATTTTGAGATTTGGCGTTTTGGGGTAAGTTGAGAGGGAATCCGAATGTCTTAACACAAAGGTATAGGTATAATATGGCAATTCGTGTGGTTTTAGTCGGTTTTATATCGACTAAAACGACCATTTTATTTTCTTTCTGGTACTATATTGTATCTATAGTTAATAAACTTAATAATGGATGACTTTGATGATATGACTCTTTAAATTTTCCTTTAATATTGGCTCAGATTGTCCCGTTAATATAATTAATAAGAGAAACTATTTAAAATTGTAAATCTAATTCGTTGACTTATCAACGTGCTTCTGTATACCTTTTATAACCGGCTTATCCTTTTGGCTCTGTCCGCATTTCCAAAATTAATTCAGTAGATCCAGAAGTTACCCCCTACAACTTAACAAACTTTAGCTCTTTATAATATTATTATAGATATTCACGTTGCTTATTACACGAACAGCATTGTATAAACTAGTCAACAGAAAAATATTGGACGGAGTGCCAACCCTATAAGGGTCTAACTATAATTCAGCGGCGGGCAAAGGTTGTCGTTAAACGCACAGACTGTGGTAATGGCCACCAATTATTTGCAACTAACATATATATCTAGTATTACACGATATTAATGTATTCATGGGTTGTAATGGCTAGTAACTGAGCTGTTATATAAATAAGCATATATTCAAAACATGTGGTCCCGACTTATAGTGCCATCTAGTGAAGATACTCTGAACTACGGAGTAAATGCTAATACTATATCGCGGTATGAAAAGTTCTCATGCCTATTCGTATCAATATCAAAAGTTTTGTCGAGGTTCGCAAGTCATGATAACCTCGGCTAGTTGGAGGGTCCTCACTTTGTATTGGAGGAACACGACCCCGTGCCAATCCTATTAATATTATAAACGCGAAAGTTTGTATTGTAAAGCCGTCCGGCTGCTTGTTACTCTTTCACGTAAAAACTATTCAACGAATTTGGATGAAACTTTACAGTAATATAGCTGATACATCAGAATAACACATAGGCTACAATTTATAAAGATACAATTCACGCAATATCTTTGTACCGAGGTAACACCGGTTAGTTTTGTACACAAACGGGTTGTAGTTTTCTAAACGTTTCTTATTAAGTTTGACACTCCACAATGTGGTGATTATATTTATATTGCATAAATATAAAGTGCCATTACCTCTATTTATACCGCAGGTGTCATAGAAGTAGATTATTAGATTATTTGCCGCGGTACCCGACATATACGCGTGCCGAGCCGCGGGCATAAACTAGTAATAAATAAAAATTGCTATCTGACTAAGTATTTTTATTCAAAAATTAATTCTTTAACAAGATGAAACTTAGCAAAGATTTTTTTATGGTATGAGGGGGCAAATGGTAATTCATTTAATAGTGAATGGTACTGCCCCCGTCCATGGACGTCAAATCAAGGGTCACAAGAGCATTGCCGACCTTTAAGCCCCTTTCCCTTAGAGTCTCTGTCTTCAGTGACCTCATTCAGTGCGTAAATAACGACGAAAAACCTTAACACTGGTTTTATGTCAAGGCGTGGTTCACCACAGTTAGGTCTGGTCATACGTAGCTAGTAATGATTTCACCATTGAAAAGATTGATTGCAAATAATTTTTTTCATCCTAAAAGTCGATAATCGATAATTTTTGGTACCTCGAACAAAAGCTACCCCTTCATAATACTCCGAGGTATTGTGCAAACCTTCTATTGGCTCGTTATTGATGTAACAAAACAAATGACTTGATGGTGATTAATAATCTGTGGATGGCAAGCGAAATAATCCTAACAGTGTGGCTGTAATGGACTGTGGTTCATTTGTGCTGTGTGTGTGTTAAGAGTGGGCAGATTTTGTAATTTGATGGACATACATGTTCATAAATAAGCATTGATATATTTTGATACCTTTTTTTAGAGAATAGGATGCAAAAAAGCAGACGTATCGCCTGATCGTAAGTGATTACCGCCGCCCATGGACACCCGCAACACCAGAGGCGTCACAAGTGCGTTGCCGGCCTTGGGGGATAGGGAGAGGGATGAGAGGAAGAGTTGGATTATGGGCCTCCGGTATTCTCACTTACTCGGTAAAACACAGCTTAGGCGCTGTTTCACACCGGTTTTCTGTGAGGCCGTCGTATAAGTCCGGTCAAGCCGGCCCATGCAAGCCGAAGCGAGGCTCTCCTACGGTAGATTTTTCTTTAACTAGGCAACCTCTAAGTAGGTTTAGTTTGTGATGGACCAAATATAAACGTACGGACAGAAACATATACCAAACTATAAAACACACACACCTGAAATTGTTGTAATCGGCCCAGTGGAAGTTTAATGTTATTTTGGGTAGTATTTATAATAGAGTTGCGAGTAAAAGTAGTCGAAATTTTTTTTTCTTTCAGAATTCCTCTTCTTTTCGTGGAAAATTTCACACTTCTTCGATCGCATATTTTTCTGAAAAAGCAGTACAAAGTTTTTGTTTCACGTATTACTTTAGTTTATTAAAATTATGTAGAAAAATATATATAATATAAATATATATGACTACCTCGGTGGCGAAGTGGTAGCGTATCCGACTGTTATGCTAGAGGCCTCGGGTTCGGATTCCTGAGTCGAACCAAATGTTTGTACAATCTGCAAATATTTGTATGTATGTATTTACAAAAAAAGGATATACACATATGTATTAATATCAGTTGTCTAGTACCCATAGTACAAGTTCTGCTTAGATTGGGACTAGATGACGTTGTGTGTTAAAAATGTCCGGAAATAATTATCATTATATTTATAGTAGAATAACAAATTTATCTATCTATAGTCAATACTAATTTTATAACTCTGAAAGACACCATTGACTCTTTAATCTTTTACTCCATCATGGCTAAACCACGGCACAGATTTCAATGAAATTTGGTCTGGAGATAAATTAGTTCTTGAGAAAAGAAATATACTACTCTTCATAGTAATAACCGACGTACACAAAACCTAGTAGGCTACAAATCATCTCACCATCACGAGAAAGAGTTAGGCATAATAAAAATGTTACAAAAACTTTAAAAACATATCAGAATAGTTAGCTAGCTGTCGTTATACAAGTCTTAAAGTAATTAGTCATAAATAGGTTGTGTCCGAAGCCACACAACTGTACAAAATGCATGTTCTTATGCTTGCAAGATGTTGTTTCGAACGCGCTGACCGTCACAAATCTTGTTATACTTCGTAACAAGTTTAAAAAGCAGTTCGAGTATGTATAACAGCCATTCCTTGGTGGATTTTTGAAACTTCGTAACGATGAAACACAGGTGGAAATAGGCATCTTTAAAAAGGAGATACGGGCGCTCATAGCTCAGTTGCACTCGGTGATTGGAAACAATTAAGCAACGATGGCGCGGTCAGTATCTGGATGGATTACCGCTGGTGGCATGTTACCATGAGCGTCTCCGTTTCGGAGGTCACGTTAAGCAGTCGGTCCCGGTTGTTATCATACGATAACAGTCGTGAAGCTTAGTTGGAGCCCTTCGGTGGCTTAAAATCATCCAACGGCAAGATACGTAGCCACAGCGTAGTCTTGCCAGTCCCCAACCCGCACTTGGCCAGCGTGGGGAGGTATGGCCATAACCCTCTCCTGAGAGGAGACCCGAGCCCAGCAGTGGGACATTATGGGTTGTTGATTGATTGATTGAAAAAGGAGATTTTCAGATAACACACAGGGTTTAAATGCATTGTTTAATAAGAATGTAGTATAAATTGTGATGAGAACTTACACAATTTCAGATGATCAGACTTCAGCGGATACTTGTGATGTGTTTTAAATGACAGGCCTAAGAATTCAAAGTGTGATAGTACTTATTCATCCCGTGGCTGTCGTAAAAGCTGTCAACATATATGTTTATAGAACTTTGTTTATTTTTTCTCAAAAGAAATTAACTACAAATTTCACTTCATAAGAAACATTTAACTAAAAACGAGACTTATATACCAGTGAGCTTAATGGTATTTTTATTTAAACTTGTCAACAGAGAAACACTGCTACATTTTTCTTTATGTTATAGGGGGCAAACGAGCAGACGTATCGCCTCATGGTAAACGATTACCGCCGCCCATGGACACCCGCAACACCAGGGGCGTCACAAGTGCGTTGCCGGCCTTGGGGGATGGGAAGGGGGATTAGGGGAAGGGTTGGATTATGGGCCTCCAGTATCCTCACTCACTCATTGAAACACAGCACAGGCGCTGTTTCACACCGGTTTTCTGTAAGGCCGTGGTATCACTCCGGTCGAGCCGGCCCATGCATGCCGAAGCGTGGCTCTCCCACGGTCAACATACCCACATTATCATCTCTTACACCTTCACCAAACTGTCCCAAAAAATAATAACAATCTGATACTAGAAGTAATTACACTCAGTAATTACAGAACTTGCAAACAAATTAACACCTTATGCTCGAAAAAAACAATACTGGCATAATCATCATCATCATCAGCCTATAGCAGTCCACTGCTGGACATAGGCCTCTCCAATTTCACGCTACTTAGTTCGATCTATGGCTTCTCGCATCCAGCTCCTGTCAGTCGTCCTGCGCAAATCAGCGCTCCACCTGGCCTGTAGACGTCCTACACTACGTTTGCCGAGACGCGGTCTCCACTCAAGAATTCGTACTGGCATAAGCTCATGATCAATAGTAAACAAGCTTAAATACATTCCAGAGAAAAAATGCTACTCAACAAACAATATAGAATATGGAAGTTAGCAACGAAAGACTCACACGAATAATAAATAATAAAAGTATATGATGTAGGTAAAATAAAAATATCTCATTAAAATCAAAATTAAGAATAATAATAAATATTTCCGACATTTAACACAACGCCATCTAGTCCCAAACCAAGCAGAGCTTGTACTATGGATTACTTGACAACTGATATTAATACATATATTGCTTTTTTTTGTAAATACATACATATTATACACAGAAAACACCCAAACTCGGAAACAAATATTTGCAGATCATACAAACATTTGGTCCGACTCAGGAATCGAACCCGAGACCTCTAGCACGGCAGTCGCATACGCTACCACTGCGCCACCGAGGCAATCTCAGAATTGATACGATTCGTTAACATATCGCCTGAAAATCAATTCATCTGAAATATAACCCTTACTGGTAATACGTTCTTAAAAAAAACCTTCGAATTTCAAACTTCTCAACATTCGGTAGCTGCATAATAACAGTACCCACTGATGACAGCTTGTAAAAGTTTCGAAAGAACCCGAATTTTCTATTTCTAGACATGGATATTATTGGAATGCAGTATTCGAACATTCTAATTTCGAATTTTGACGTTTGTTTTTTTTAATCCTATAGCACAGATAACTTAAAGAATATAATGACTGGTTTTGAGATACCTTGAAGGTTTTGAAACAAAACTTTAAATCTAATTGTTTATTGTACTTATACAACAGTCTGTTTGAAAATAAGGTTTAAGACATTTATTTCTCATTAAGATTAACATAAATCACTTACATGAGAAAAATAACTATACTAAACATTTTAATTATTCGTTGTCACTTTAGAGGGTAAATAAGCATAAAACAATCGCAAAAATATGAAAAAATGACATGAAATTTTGACAAGACAGTTAATCGAGACACACACAAACATAAACAGCCTTTAATGATCCATTATTGGAAATAGGCTTGTTTCTATTAAGCCTCCCCCTGGCCAGACATATTGGTCTAGAATTTATTTTAAGTTTTCTTTCAATAATAATAATTACAAAAATACAATTACCGTTACTATTAAATGCATAAACGTGTTCTAAACTTAACTGAATTCAAAGTAAATACATTCCCTCCATGAATATTCAAACGTAAATTATGTAAGCTTGCATATATTGTATGAAGAACCATTATAATGTCAGTTTGTTTACTCCATTACACACAAGAGCATTAGCACAGGTGTTCTAAGAACTTTACATATAAGTACTTTAATAGCACTTACACTGTATTGCTGTGTTTATCACATTTTAGGGTTCCGTAGTTTGAAGAAGGATGTTTTATAGTTTGGCATGTGTGTCTGACTATACGTTTATATTCCTACTTGGACGTTACTTAGTAATAAAAGGCGTGTGTGTGTGTGTGTGTGTGTGTGTGTGTTTAGAAATGAGTATAAATCTACCATGGGAGAGCCACGCCTCAGCATAAATGGGCTGGCGTTACCGGAGGGATATCACGGCATCACAGAAAACCGGTATGCAACAGCGCTTGCGTTGTGAGTGATGACACGGGAGACCCATATCGTTTACCATCTGGGGACACGTCTGCCCCCTATTCCATAAAACAAGTAATGAATTAGTAAAAAAACCGACTGTGTGTATTTTTTTTAGCTCTCACGACTAAGACGAATCTATTGACACCACTCACATACAAATACGACAAGCCGTTTGGGCTCTAGAACGTGCCAAAGAAATGTAAATACATACCTAAATACATATACTCGAAAAACAACCCTCTGTCATTCGCAGTCGGGTAAAAAAACTTATTCTAACAATTAATTTAAAGAAAATTGTTCCGTATAATAGTTTCCTGAGTAATAAAATACTATCTTTTGCCAATTATCTAAAACTTTGTCAATTATTTAAACTTTTAGCAAAAGCCAAAGTAAATCTGTCTGTCTGTCACGCTTTCATGAATTAACGGCTGCACCGCTTTACATGAAATTTCGCACAGTTAAACCACAGCAAGGAATGCTTCCTCTGTGGTTAAACTTTAATGATTTACCGTAATAACTGACATACATGCTGGCAAAACCGCGGGTAAAATCTAGCCACTTAATATAAATAGCTTTCATAAAGCCTCTGATAGAACGCACTAAGATTTATTTTTCTAAGTCTTTTTTTTATGGAATAGGGTGCACACGATCAGACGTATCGCCTGATGGTAAGCGATTACCGCCGCACATGGATTTGCACACCAGAGGCGTCACAAGTACGTTGCTGGCCTTGGGGGATGGGGAGAGTGATGAGGGGAAGGGTCGGATTATGGACCTCCGGCATCCTCACTCACTCGGTGAAACACAGCGCAGACGCTTTTTCACACAGGATTTCTGTGAGGCCGTGATATCACTTCGGTCGAGCTGACCAATGCATGCCCAAGCGTGGATCTCTCTTTAAAAAGATCGCATTAAAAATAGAATAAAACTGTTTTGAGATACCCCGCAAAATGGATTTTTATACTATATATATATCTACTACAACTAAATAAATAAATTTAATGTTCTCCAATAAGCAAAAGAGCAATTCGAGACGCCATTTTGAAATTCATACTTGGTTTGCAGCTGACATTAACTGCCTTGAGAGTAAACGGTTTAAAAGATTTAGCTAGATTGGGTAGGATGTGCTCGTCGGAAAAGTAAATCGTATTTATTATTTATTTATTTATTACTTTATGCACAATTACATGCATCGGCAGGCTTAATGCCTAAGGCATTCTCTGCCAGTCGACCGATTGAGCGATGCAGAGATAAAGTGAGGTAGGTGCACCTAAAAGAAATTATAGCTATAGTGGTAGATTTATATATAAATAATAATATATATAAGGCATAAATACATACACATATATAACAAATATATACAGTAATACATACTTAAACATACATATATATTTATTATTATAGAATACAAATTTACTATCGATTATCCGATACTAAGACCCTGTTGACTCCGCCAGTTCAACCAGTAAAAGCTCTTTTATCTTGAACTTAAAAGTGTAATGGTTTCTAGCAGTTCTGACCTCGAGAGGAAGCGCATTCCACAAGAGAACAGACTGGACAAAGAACGAAGAGCCCATAAAAGCGGTAGTGTGTGAAGGACAAAGGAGGAGGAGATTGTTAGCAGAGCGAAGGTTTCGGTTATGGTTATTGCGTAAAAGTTGATTTGTATTTGTAGATAAATTGAGAAGGAACTACTTATCTATGAAATCTATAATGTTCTGAATCCATACTGACATTATAAATACGGGTGTAACTCTTGTCAGCCTGTCTGTTGCTTTCAAATCTTTACTGCTGCAATAATTTCAATGAAATTTAGGCATGTCGATACTCTGATTCTTAAGAATGGACATAAGCTACTGGTTACCAGGTTACACCACGTAAAAGCGCGTGGAACAAGATCTTGAAACGATAAACGCTGTTTAAATATATAGTAGGGTTCCTAATATATAAAACCACGGATATCGTAATTCATAAATATCTGCGGATAATATAAATCGGTCAAGTGAGAGTCGGACTCACGCAGGAAGGGTTCCGTACCATTCCACGCTTCTAAGGTATCAGCACATATGCTGATGATACTGCTATCATCAAAAATAAATATTTAGACTTCTAAAAGTTGGTAAATAGTCGGCAAAGTGCGAGTTGGACTCGCGCAGGAAGGGTTCCGTACCGTTACTATTCCAAGCGTCTACCAGTTATCAATATCGACCCAAAAATCACGTGTCTTGTATGGGAGCCCCCTTAAATATTTATTTTATTTGAAAGAAGTCTTTGCCCTACTTTCCTAAGGGGCCAGAGTAATCGATGAAGTCTTAATTTCAAGCTTCCTTTATTTATACAGTGTTTTGATCCTGTCAGTTTGCACCCTTAATCAACTTCTATGACACCTACGAGATAAATAGGGGTAATGGCACTTTATAACTGTATTCCATCACCACATTGTGGAATGTCAAACTTAACAGGAAACGTTTAGAAAACTACAACCCGTTTGTGTAAAAACTAACCGGTGTTACCTCGGTACAAAGATATCGTGTGAATTTTATCTTTACAAATTGTAGCCTATGTGTTACTCTGATATATAAGCTATATTATTGTAAAGTTTTGTTAAAATCCATTCAGTAGTTTTTACGTGAAAGAGTAAGAAACATCCATCCATACTTACAAACTTTCGCGTTTATAGTATTAGTGGGATGTTAGACGGGACATTATTACGAATATATTGATACCTCACTCATAAGAATATTAGTAGTTTATTTGCAAAGTCAGACACACAAACATACGTACATAGACTACTTAATTATTATCCTTATTTTACCGTAGTCGGGTATGAAGAAAATAGAACTAAATTGAAAACCTATACATTTTCAACCTTTATATTTTTCGGAACAGGCACGCTTTGGCATTAATGGGCCGGCTCGACCGGAGTGATTCCACGGCTCCGAACAAAACCGGTGTGAAACCCTCGCTTGCGCTGTGTTTCACCGAGTGAGGATACAGCAGACCCATTTTTTTTTACCCATTCATCGGATCTGCAGAACAGCCGCCCCTACCTCCGATTCCCTGACGGGCGGAACTTCAACCTCTCCGCCCCGAGGATAGTGCAGACCCATTACCCAATCCCTATCCCTTCCCCTAAAGGCCGTCAACGCACTTGTGATGCTTCTGGTGTTGCGGGTGTCCATGAGCGGCAGTAATCGTTTACCATCAGGCGATACGTCTGCTCGTTTGCCTGCTATTCCATAAACAAAGTTCAACGTAAAATATTATTTATTGTTTATTCAGACACTTGTTTTAATAAGTTCTATCAACATAATCTTCATCGATCCATCTAAATTGAGTGTCTCAAGAGACCTCCCTCGGAGAACCTTGGAAACCGACGAAATATCACGTCTTTCAATAATTTTGTGTACAGAACATGATTGTAGAAAAAAACGATTTGTGTACATACACTTTCAGGAGATTTTTTTAACGTAAAAAGCACGTACTGTTCTGGTGATATACGTTGTATCTACATTAGCGAAATTCTTTAAAAAAGTTTCATGCAAATATATATTAAACTGTTAAGACAAGTACAAAAGGTAGGTTTACCTCTGTGGCGCAGTGGTTGCGTATGCGACTGCTGTGCTTGAGGTCTGGGGTTTGATTCCCGGGTTGGACCAAATGTTTGTATGATGTATGATCTGCAAATATTACAAAAAAAGTATATATATATTTATATCAGTTGTCTAGTACCTATAACACAAGCTTTGCTTAGCTTGGGACTAGATGGCGTGGTGTGTAAGATGTCCGAAATATTTATTATTTATTTATATATTTACTAATAAATCTTACGGAAGGCCTTTTTAATTCCTATCTAATTGAATTTTATTTCATTTCGAACTAAATGCATCTGAAAGTGAATATATGAGTATTAGATGACAAATTTTTTGAAACTTGTACAGGCTGTCTCAACTTACTACCTACGAACCTTTGACGTGACACTCACTGGCAAATATCTTATGTTATAAAGAGTAGCTTAAGCTAATTTTTTGGACTAGATGAGCCCTGTGGTGTTCCCCATAATTAATAATTAATAATTAACATATGGTTAAAAGGACATTTGTATATGGTTGTTGGTTGTACTATCGCGCTCGAATAAGTTATTCTCAAAATAAGTTATTTTTAATAGGTACTGTAGAAATAAACACATTAGAATTAAGTTCCAAGATCGTCAATAAGCTTGCTCTTTAACTGAAACACTACTTTTCTGTCAGCCCACTATATTAATCCATGGCTAAAGATAACAGATCTTGCAAGTAATGATATTAAACAAGAACTCTTATTACAGGTGCTTGCAGCTCTCGCAGTATCTCTAGCACCGTTCTCAGCCGGTCTTGGCAAGGGATACAGTTCTCCTGCCATTGCGTCTCTTCAGGGATCAGGTGCCAACGCGACCAGGAGAGATTTCCACCTGACAGACCAGCAGGCTTCTTGGCTTGCCTCGTTATCGTTTCTTGGTAAGTTTGAGTTGTATTGAAACGTCGGGTATAACCTACATTATCGGTTGATAATTTGTTTATTAGGTTTCTGGTCATCGTTTGATAATAAAGCCTTGTTTGATACTCGTATGTGTGATTTAGTTATTAAATTATAAGCGACTTTTACACATAGACTAAAATCTGTACTTCAAATAATGACCATAAGTCTCTTAAACAAACATACTTTGTTACTATATTTAGTTAATTGAAAACCGAAAATATTTGAGAAGGGGAATAAAATAAAAACAATAAAAAACGGTAAATCAAAGAAGCGTCACATAGACACCGCAATTTATTTCTATTAATTCACAAACAAAAACTGTGAAAAAAGAACAAAAACGCAAAGTCCCACAGAAAGAACGATTACAATAAATTATTCCAGATTTCCCAAGTAACATAATTGCCGAAGAAACTAATTTGGCTAAAGAATAATAATAAATTTAGTCGCTTCTGAGATAAAACTTAATTAAAATTCCTGTGTTTAGGCATAATATTCTTTGTACATCGGCGTAGCTAGGAGCGTGTTCAAGAATGAGGTGAGGTCTTTCTAAAAAAACTTGGAACAGAACAGTTTATTATTTCAATGATTTTGTAGAAAAAAGTTGCGGAAAAGTATATGTGGAAGAAATTATCGAACAACATCGGAAGATGTTTTCGGAATATTTTATGACAAGTATTCCAAAAGGATTAAAAGTTTGACCTATTTCTCTGATAGAAATCTTTTTATCATCTTTATTCTCGATCTTCAAAAGACTGTTTCGTTGGTCTAGTGGCTAGCGTAAGCAACTGCAGATCAAGAGGTCTCAGGTTCCAATCCCGGGTCAGACTACTGTTGGTTTTATCTTACAAGAAATTCTTAATAGAAGCCCGGAGCATGGTATACGGCGATGTTTTCCGCCCATGCCTCGTAAAACCGTCGCTCCCGATTGTCATGAACATCTATGGCAATCGTTATTGTGAAGTCAGTGCCCTCAAATATACTGACAACTAGTGCAACCTTCGAATGCAGGTCACTCTCAGGGATTCGGAGGTCCGATGCAAGTCACTCCGTGTAAAAACTGATATTCAGGTAAAACCGTTTGAACTAGTAGCCGACCCCAAATCCTGGGAATAATAAAGGCTTGGAAGATGATAAAAGTTTAAATGGTTCATTTTTATTTAAATGGATAAAGATTTCGGGTCGGCTACTAGAGTCAACCCCAAATCTTGGCAATAATAAAGGCTAAGAAGATAAAGATGATGATCAACAACTTTTAAAAATCCATTACTGCTATTCTTGGAAATGAGGTTTTATTTTACTGTACCACTGTTGCTAGTTTGAGTTGGTGTAGGGTTTGTTACAAGTTTTCTTCCCCTTACAGTGCTGTTGTGCTGCGTAGCTTGTTTCCTTAGTTGGCTCTTAAGACACCCCCGGAAGGAATGGGGGTGGTACCACTCCATATTTTTAATTCATCACCACACGGATAAAGGGATGCAAAGCTAATTAAACGCCACCGATACCAGCAACACCACAGCTACCGTAGGAGAGCCACGCTTCGGCACGAATGGGCTGACTCGTGCGTAGTGATACCACGGCCTCACAGAAAATCGGTGTGAAACAGCACTTGCGCTGTGTTTCACCGAATGAGTGAGGATACCGGAGGCCCATATCCCAACTGGGAGGGGTCCGAATGGCATAAGAAAGCGGTTCCGGGATCCCTCCCGTCTCAGGCGTAGAGTGGCACACCGTGTGGTTTCAGTCGGTTCGATTCTGACACACCACCCCGCCGCAAACCCCAGTGGGGTGAAGGCCCGAGGGGGTTTCCAAACATAAAAAAGGCCCATATCCCAACCCTTCCCCCAATCCCACTCCCCATCCTCCAAAGGCCTTTGGTGTTGCGGGCGTCCATGGGCGGCGGAAGTCGCTTACCATCAGGCGGTACGTCTGCTCGTTTGCCCCTATTCCATAAAAAAAACAGATATACTGCAGTAAGAGCCAGTTCCATTAAAATTCGTTTGATTTGTCAGCAGTGATTAGCCATCACTAATGTGACCATAATTCCTGTATATTCCAGGAGCACTATTCGGCGGCATGGCAGGAGGGGCTGCAATGCGTCACGGACGACGACGAGTGCTTTCCTTAGCTGCTGTGCCTTGCAGCCTATCCTGGCTGCTCACGACCTTTGCAACTTCAGTCAGAATGATGTGCGTCACTGCCTTCTTGGGAGGATTCTGCTGTTCTATACTTACAATGCTATCGCAGGTCAGTTTTGTCACAATGTTTAATCTCCACGAACTACCGAAAAGCTTGTCAAGTTTCGATTAAAAACTTAAGTAGCGCGTAGTAAGTTTCGTTTCGTTTCGACACTGTTTTTTTTATTGCAATCCTTCTTTTAAATCTAAGCTTTTACTTGCTGGTGATAATAACAACGGTTGTAACAAATGTTTTACAGATTCGCTAAAAATTACAGTTTTCAACGGAAAGTAATGGTTTAATGACAATCAAAGCAATTCTTTTCTTTGTATTTCGCCGAGTAATTAAGTTTATCAGAACAGAGAAGCTCAGTGTGAGTGGAATTAAGAAAGAGGTCTAACAGAGCATCAAGATCTTTATGCCTCTTAGTGCCATCAAGTGAACCGTCTGCTTAATAACTCTTTTTAAAGGGAATACTAATAAAGACATAACTAACCCTCGTTATAGGTGTTTCAAATTAAGTCATCTTCTCTGCTAGATGGACCCAAATATGTTTCCGTTAGACTCAATTTCAAATTTATGAACTAATTCAAACTGTTTCGTTGAAGGAACTTTGAAAACAACCTTAATTCTATCGGAGTAAGATTGTTATTGACTTTACATTACAGGGTTAAATTATTTCAGAGCCCGCATGTTCCCAAAGCAATTAGAAGTATGACCAAGTTTTATCGAAATGGGGGATAATCATTTTGCTCTAGTTTTTGTTTATATAACTTTTATTTCAGCTGCTGTATTGTACAAATCGATGTGATAGTAGGTCGCTGGGAAAATAATCAACAAATTTAGGGCATGGTAGTGTGAATACGGAAGCTCAGAATACAACCTATCTTTTATCGAAGCGTATACTCATGTCGTATTTTCGTATCTTTGTTGATTCGCTCTGTATAGTGCTAGAATAGTATCTATTATTATTGCGTATAGTACCTATTACGTTCTAACTTTGAAAATTAAGAATTTTTTACTGTGTCATTGTGGATGACATTAAAAGAAAAATTCTGTGTAATATGGGTGCTTATAATATAAAAAGGTTTAGATACCAATATTTATTTTGACCGGTTTGGGATTTGAGTCTATGAATCAGTCAGTCAATTAGTTTAACTATTTTTATATGTAAAGATTAATTATGAAAAGCAAACATAAGCTCAAAACCTAATCTAATTTTTAATTTTATTTAAATGGGTATTAATTCAGACATTCCGATTCTAAATAAAAAAATCTTTACCACAGCTAGTTCTAGAACGAATGATGAACGAATAGAGAAGAATGTCCTTTGATGTACGCAACGAAATTTCACAATGAGATTCTCAACTACCCGAAATTTATTTAAAATCTACATGTCTTTTGGCCTTTATAAGTTCAATGGGCGCCCCATTCATAATTGGCAAAGTCTAAAACTTTACAAAGTTGTATATTGGGCTGTAACGCCGTCGGTCGGTTCGTTGGCTCTCGCTAATTCAAAAATTTCGCTCAAAAGGAAACTTTTCACGATAGAATTACTCATTTATTAGTTCAAAAGCGGTTAAAATTTAATTAATTTGTCGTTTGTTTGATGTATTTTAGTAATTACGGGCGTGACTAGATCGCTTATTAAGAAACATAATGTTGTTAAGTAAAATGTAGACTAATTTATTTTGCTTAAAAGGGTCCTTCGTTAAGAATTTTTGTTGAAGTAAAATAATCTTCACAGAGGATAAATTTACTGTAGTGAAATAATAAAAGTTTTATTATTAATTGCAGGTGTACATCAGTGAGATATCAGTACCTGATATACGTGGCTGCCTTAGCGCAGTGCTTAAAATCGTCGGCCACCTCGGAGTTCTCTTCAGTTTTACGATTGGAGCATACCTTGATTGGCAACAACTGGCACTCTGTATTTCTGCTGCTCCATTACTGCTATTCTGCACTGTACTATACATACCCGAAACTCCAAGCTATCTGGTGTTAGCTGGCAGAGATGAGGAAGCATACAAAAGTCTTTTATGGTTAAGGGGCCCAAATTCCGATGTAGCTCAGGAATTGGCTACGATACGCACCAATGTACTTGCAAGTAAGAACTTTAGCCAAAGGCAAAGTCAAATGTCTGGAAGCCAACTCCTCAATTCTTTGGATGTCAGGACTTTGAATAGGTTGTTAGGACCAATTCTAGTTACGTGTGGTCTGATGATGTTTCAGCGATTTTCTGGTGCACATGCATTCTCTTTCTATGCCGTGCCGATATTTCGAAAGACTTTCGGAGGTATGAATCCCCATGGAGCTGCAATTGCGGTATCTTTTGTACAATTGCTTGCGTCTTGCCTTTCAGGCTTATTGATTGACACAGTAGGCCGTCTACCGCTACTAATAGTCAGTTCGGTTCTGATGTCAATGGCTTTAGCTGGGTTTGGGAGTTACGCTTATTATGAGGAAGTGCATCGCAATCAGAGAATTCAAAATGTAATGTTTCATCAAACTATCGGTCAAAATGACTGGATTCCTTTACTCTGTGTCTTGGTATTTACGATAGCTTTCTCGCTAGGTATGAGTCCAATATCATGGCTACTTATTGGAGAATTATTTCCTTTGGAATATAGAGCGTTTGGCAGTGCCATGGCGACGGCATTTAGCTACCTTTGCGCATTTGTAGGTGTCAAAACATTTGTCGATTTCCAACAGGCTTTGGGTTTGCATGGTGCATTTTGGTTGTACGCTTCTATAAGTGTTGGAGGCCTCTGTTTCGTGGTGTGTTGTGTACCGGAGACAAAAGGTAAAGATTTGGATGAAATGGATCCAAATTACGTTCAAAGCCTGTCGCCTAAGAGGTAAGAGGTCTTAGGCATTTCGTGTTCACTTTGAAATTTTTGGTTTAGATGTAGTTATAGAAAGTTAAACGACGAAGATTGGAAACAGGTAGTGCACTGTGTATGTAATAATTGGGAGTAATGTCAATTAAGACAGGAAAGGAAGCGTTAAAATAAGGAATAGGGCAATGTTCGCATCATGTCGTAGATAAACTATGTAAAGTTGTAACACCAGTCGAATGGCCTTCGAATGTAGATTTAGACTAGTGAGGATAGATCCCCGTATTTAAAGTGGCTTACAGTATGCTGAATTTCAAAGTAAACACGAAACAAACAATATTTAGGAACAAAATTATATCGAATCCACCGCGAAATTTTGGCTGTGCTTATTAACATTTTTTAATAAAAAGAAATAATGAACCCACATAATCTTATAGTGGTCGGTCTGAATCTTTAGAAATTATTAAGAGAAAAAGATATTATTATACCTACTCGCATATCCTTAGAACCATATCTTTAAAATTTTCATTCATGTTTGTTTGAGATTGCAGTGGTCCACACTATACCTCTACAAATTTCTTCAGAGGTTATTTAAAAAGTACTAGACTCAGTATATTTCCCTTCTCGAGATTGTCTATCTTAATTATACTGGTTAATATTTTATCGAGCTTTCCTATCTTTACTACGACAATAATAAATAAGACAATAATTATTATATAACAAATATTATGATCTAGCTTAGAAAGGTTTTGTCACACTGTGAATAAATTGCATGATTATTAGACGAACGCAGTAACGTAGGTAATTAGGTTATATTCTTGAAATACTAAAGGCTTCGTTATATATTATACTGGTCATGAAGAAATGAAAAATCCAAACGATATTTATTAAGCTGTGCTATAAAATTATAAATAATGGTCTACTGAATTTTTAAGTTTTAAATTTAGTCGTACAATTTAATTGGGTGTTATTTTAGTTTACAGCTTTCTTAAAATGCAACTAAATTTTGATTTAAGTATTTTGAATTATATTTTAATTTTTCATTTAATCATTGATCCCCAGTAATATTTGTTTTTCAGTAAAAGTAACAAGTTTCTCCGAAAAATAATGATAATTAATATTTTATGAACAGCTTTTTGTTGAACATTGAAGAGGGAACAATAAAAATATTACTTTTCCTTAGCGTAAAATTCGTAATTAATGACTTATGAACTATATTATGTACTAGTTGTTAGGATTTATTGCTATATTTTACTGTAGAATTATAAATAATAATATATAAATGTTATTTTTAGCAAATATAACCTAAAAGTATGTGTTTTATGCAAATATCTCTTTGTTTCAAATATTAAAAGAATACTTTAAACATGTATTTCATAAATAATTTTATAAAGCGGCCATGTTTATGAAATCAATAATGAAATCGAGATATATTTATAATTTTTACAGATTTTGTTGTTTTTTGTTTAATAATTATTGATAAGTTTGAGCAATTGAAACATTTATTTATTGATAAATTGAAAATATTATTAGAAGATGCTATTGCGAAATTCATAGAATATTTGTGTATTGGATTATTTTCAACTTACACTGATGTTATTAAAGACTATAATAACCAGAAAAACACCAAAAAGATTATCTTTCGGTACGTATTTGTAACAAAATCTATATAATTATTGTTATAAGAACCCTATAAAAATTAGAAGGCCTAAACCCCCCGCATTAAGAATTAAAAAAATTTAATAAACAATTACTTGTTAATAGTTTGGAGTAGAACAAGTTTTTCAAATAAAAATATATTGATAATTATTAAAAAGTCATAATCACACGGGTTATTAATAGACAAATTTAATAGGTTGTGAATTTATACATTTTTTAGATTTTTTATAATATTGAAAATGAAATGAAATTTAAAAAATATAGAATCGCTTTGTGTAAGGTCACTTATATAATCGGCTTGCTTGCACTAGTGTTGTAATAAATAGGCTTAGGCTTAGAATGAATGTGAAAAAATTCTCAGACAGAAGCACAGACTATACAGCATAGACAAAGTGAGTGTTACAATATTTTGTGATCGTTCTAGAAAATTATTACAATTTCTTAAGGTAAATATTATCATTAACTAGTGAAGCCTAGATTGACAAAACTGTAATGGTTAAAGTCCAATATGTTTGGTGATAAATTTACTCAACAAACTTCATAAATGGTACCATCCTATTTAACACAACAAAGGCTGTTTTTCGAAAAAAAAAATCATATTCGAGAAAAATTCCGCTCTTAGAGATAAAAATTTATATTTTTTTTATGGAATAGGGGGCAAACGAGCAGACGTATCGCCTGATGGTAAGCGATTACCGCCGCCCATGGACACCCGTAACACCAGAGGCATCAGAAGTGCGTTTCCGGCCTTGGGGGATGGGGAGGGGGATGAGGGGAAGGGTTGCATTACGGGCCTCCGGCCTAAAATAATATAATTTATTACAATAATTCATTAGCAGGCCATGAAGTGGTTGATAATATTTTTCAAAGTAAAAAAAACTTACTATAGTTTTAAAAATTAAGTTGTATCAGTTTGACATTAATAGTTAAAAGAAAAGAACGTACGCCTGCTTAACAGGCGCCTCTGGTGTAGCGGGTATTCATGGACAGCGGTAATCGCTCACCATCAGGCGATCTGCCTGCTCCCTTACCATATATTCAATAAAAATCATGCTTTAACTGTATTTTCAGGTTTTGTTGACTAGTTAATCATAACATTTACCATACAATATTTTTTATTATTATAGCCGAAGTCCGTTTTCCCACTTGCAATATAAATATCTGCCTCATTAGGCACTGCCTTATCATTGTTAAAACAGTTAATTCATTGCTGCATTGTTAATTTACTGCCTCGGTGGCGCAGCGGTAGCGTATGCGACTGCTGTTTTGAGGCCTCGGGTTCGATTCCCGGGTCGGGTTTGTATGATCTACAAATGTTGGTTTCGGAGTTTGGGTGTTTTCTATGTATGATATGTATGGATTTACTAAAAAAACGTGTATGTATTTATATCAGTTGTTTAGTACCCATAATACAAGCTCTAGTTTGAGACTAGATGGCGTTGTGTGTTAAAATGTCTGAAATATTTATTTATTATATATTTATTTTATTTATTGTGTAAAGAATAATACTTTTCAAATTTAAAATAGTAGGTAAATTGAATTTAATAGCCATTGAAATATCACTTTGAAATATCAATTTGCCTCTGACACATGTATTTCATATTTATGTTTTCTTAGTTTTATAGTTTCGCACGGAATTTAATAACATTAACGTAACGTTTAAATACATTAAATACACTTCGGCATGCATGGGCCGGCTCGGAGTAATACCACGGCCTCACAGAAAACCGGTGTGAAACAGCGCCTGCGCTGTGTTTCATGGAGTGATTGAGGATACAGGAGGCCCATAATCCAACCCTTCTCCTCCTCCTCCTCCGCATTCCCCAAAGTTGGCAACGCACTTGTAATGCCTCTGGTGTTGCGGATGTCCGTGAACGGCGGTAATCGCTTACCATCAGGCGGTACGTCCGCTGGTTGGCCCCAATTAAATAAAAAAAACAAACATAACCTCCCTCTTGAATCACTCTATCTATTACAGAAAATAGTATTAAAACTTATTTTCATACCATGTAAAGAAACCTATGCGTTTGCTTAAAGAGCTATCTCAAATATATTCATTACTCATGTTTGTTTTCTGGAAAAATTGTTAGAATGAAATGTTTCTGAGTATTTTCTTAAGCTTAGTCTTTTGCTACGTAATGTGCTAGTTTTGTGTGCCTGATCTAGATTATATTCCGCTCTGCTTTTAAAATAAGCTGTGAAACGTATGATATTCACGGCAAAACCACGAATAAAATTATCCATTTTCGATTAGTAGCGCCATCTATGTTGCGGTTTAAGAACCATTTTTTAACGTGTACCTACAAGTTTCCATATAACTACAATACTAATTTTCATGAAAGTAATATACAAATATGAGCCCCAAAACATGAGTCTTTTACGTTAAAACTGTACTATTTGAAAGTATTTGGTTAAGTGCAACATAGATGGCATTGCGCACTCTTTTATAATTATGTGACGTCAATGAGCAATTCAATAACTGTTTTATAATTTTTTCATCCATATTTTAAATTGATCTCTATTCATTACATAAATTGCAAAAGATGTTAAAATCAATGGTTATCATACTATTTGTTCTACAAAAACCGAAATTTTCTGAAAAGGTCTGTCGCATTTGCCATATTGTATACAGAAAGACATTACAACAATTATTTTTGCAGAGTAAAAAAGAAAACAGTCGTGCAATAGCGGTAACCACATTTCAAAGTTAAAAAACGGCAAAAAAATCTACGTCTCATCAAAACATTGTACGTATATAAAAGTTTTATGCCAACCATAAGGTCATGCAACTATTTTACCACCATTCTTAAACTTCAGAGGGTATTCAGTTTTCTGTTCAATTTGAGTTCATTGTAAACCCCAAGTAAATATATAAGTTTATAGTTCACAGTACCACTTCGGTGTAGTTTAAGATAGAAGGCTTTAACTAGCTTAGTGTCTCTAAAAGACTTTAGACTGTACAAAATATCTCTATATGAAAATTATAACAATTGTACCACTAGATAATTTAATTTTTATTTTCTCTGTACTCTAAGCAACGAAGATGAAAGACAATAATAGTTATACAGGCTTACAATAGATGGCGCTATAATAAAAACATAAATGAAAGTGATTTAAGATTTAAGAATAATCTTATATGAAACTAGCGCCATCTATGAGTGAGGCCAATCTTTAAGTGAAAAAACTAAGAATTTTGAATAAATACTCTAACCATGGTTGACAATAAATAGTCTATTAAATTATTATTTAATATTTTTCTCTATTATAGTATGCTAAGTCAAATCGAATATTATGAACAAAACTTCTAGTACGTTTTATGTAACGCTGGAAATATGCCTAAATAAAGTAATTATTAGATTGATTTTTAAATAAAATTTGTAGTTTTATTTTATTTAATGACCTTCTACGTCTAATTTCTTCTTTTCGCTAGTAAATTCATTAATGTTGATTTAGTTTAACGTACACAACCTGAAAGTAAAGACCGCAAAAATGGTGCGCCATATTTTATTTTTGAAACTAAAAACTTTGTTATGTAATTATCGCATGCAGGTACTTGCATAATGCATTTAGTGAAGTTATTGAAAAGAAGAATTGAAATTACGAACTTCAATTATACGCAATCACAGTTCAATTTATTTATTTGTTTACATTAATTATGTGAATGACATATGAATATACTCGTTACCAATGTGGCTTCGTGGTTTTTTTCATAGATCCCAGATGCTTAGCTAGCTAGATACCCTCTTCTCGGGTTAATTTTCCAGATCTACGACAAGGCGAAGTGGTATTTCGCGACGACGCCTGCAACTACAGTAGGATTAGTGGGTTGGGCCCGGAATGGACCATTGGTAGTCCCGGTGGTTTGGTCGGTGGGAGGCATAACTAACGAAATCGAGCCTTAGTAATAGGTGTGAATAGGTCAATTCAATTTTAAATGTATATAACTGCCATCTGTACACTGGGTCTTACACTATTTTTATCAAGTTTTATGCTCGTCATGCCATCGCTCACAATATAGATGTCGCTATTTGCCTAAAAAAATTTTGAATTTATTATAGTGTTAGTTATCTGTTTGACTGCCTCGGTGGCGCAACGGCAGTGTATGCGACTGTTGTTCTTGAGGTCTCGGGTTCGATTACCGGGTCGGATCAAATGTTTGTATGAACTGTTCGTTTGGGTGTTTTCTATGTACGACGATTATAATTATATTATAATATATATTATACATAACTATGTATTTACAAAAAAAACGGTACATATGTATTTATATCAGTTGTCCTAGTACCCATAATAGAAGCTCTGCTTAGTTTGGGACTAGATGGCGTTGTCTGTCAGATGTCCGAAATATTCATTTATTTGATTTTTACCATACAAACATGAATCACTGTCAGTTAAAATTAAACAGACTGTTCTGTAGCTTTAACGAACAGCAGTCCCTCTTAACAGACCCACATGTTGAGCAATCGTTTGGTTTTAAGTATCCAATTTAAGATAGGTATTTATATGTATCACCCAACAATAATTCACTACAAATTACGCGTTCTTTAAAATTTTGCATTCTTTTCAGTGATTATGAGAAAAGAGCCCACCTCGCCTTTCTTTTATAATGCTTTTTGAACACTATCTTCTGAAACATTTATGTAATAGCACCTCATTCACCCGTCGCCACATGCATTCGTGGTTCGTCCATTGCACTGCTATCCATCTACACTTCACACAGTCAACAGGTTACAAGGATAAGTCACTCATTGATTAATTCGTTATTTGTGCATTAACCCGTTAACATGTGTTTATTTCCTTATTAGGCAACAATACACCTATAAAAACTAATTATAGCCTCCTATAATCACAACACGTTTTTTATGGATTATGGGGCAAACGAGCAAACGTATCGCCTGATGGTTACCGATTACCGCCGCCCATGGACACCCACAACACTAGAGACGTCACAAGTGCGTCGCCAGCCTTTGGGGGATGGGGAAGGGGTTGTATTTATGGGTGTCCGGTATATGCCTTCGTCCGAAGACTGGCCACGGGTATGTTCGAGCGGGCAGCCGGGCCCGGGCGAGCCCCACCCGGTGACGACTTTGCTAGTTTGCAGGCGGCTGTAACGGCTCGGGAGCTGATATCAGCTCCCTCGAGCGGGGCGACGGCGACCACCTCGGACAGTGAAGAACCGCCAGCCTCTCGCAGGCGCATCGCAGGTCCCCTCTTCGGAGGGACCACCGGCGGTTCGAGCCTCGAGGCCGGCCAAACCCAATGACCGGCTCATAAGAAGTGAGCCGCGAGGACATCCACTTTAAGGAACCCAGCGCTCCCAAAAGTTTCCTCGCCCCCTTACAGGGCGGGAAGAAAGCAAGACTCGACTCATTCTCTCATTCGGTGAAATACAGCGCAGGTGCTGTCTCACACCAGTTTTCTGTGAGGCCGTGTTATCACTTCGGTCGAGCCGGCCCATGCATGCTGAAGTGTGACTCTCCCACGGCAAAAGTACTTATATAATCGAACATGTAGGTAGTTTTAGAAATAATGTATACAACCATCCAGTTTGATAATTAAATAACTTGCAGTACTAGTAAACAACGCGGTCAACTTGCATCACAGGTAATTATGATAATCACGCGAATATAATGTTTATTTCACAGAACAAATAACGAGGAGGCTCGTTATTTGTTCAAAACACCACACATCTTTCTTTTTCTTTCTCTTTGTTATCTAAATTCCAATAATAATTTCTCACAGAAGTTTTTTTAACTAGTCCTCGTCCTCAAATATGTTTCGTCAGGTAGACTAGAGTCACTTTGACAGGCCTGTATATATATAAAAACAAGTTCTGCGAAGTTTGAAGCTAGATGGCGTTGTGTATCAGATGTTCGAAACATTCTTTTACTAGTTAGAAGTAGTCGCCCTTTGTAGCGCTTCCCCCAGAAAGACTCCGGTAGCCTCTCTTACTTCGTGAAAAGCCACGAACGCAAAGTCTACTTCAGTATACTTGTTGCCACTCCAAAGATTTTTAAAGAAAATAACATACGCTAACAAGAAAAAGTTGAAAAAACTATAACTCTTGGTATGATTTATGCCACTCTGGTCTCCCCAGGATGTACCTCACTCGTGGAGAAGACTCTAGAAATCGCCGATACGTTCCTGGAGCTCTGCCCGACTGCTGAGGTAGGCCACCGCGGGGTTAAGTGGGTAGACCAGCCTTCCGGGAGTCCCATACACGCCCTTCGTCGCCGCACTGGGGGTATGATGCAAAAGCATTCCCCGCGTAAAGTACATATACGGTCTGCCAAAACCAGTCAATTACCCTTCCTTTTGCCTTAGTCGAGTAAAAATAGGGTCACAAAATTCATATCAATAAAATTATCATCCCGTCACCACACATTAGGGGGCTTATTTTATCAATAAATCCATTCCCATGGGGTGTCAACGCACCCCATTTCATCTCCCGGGTGTGAGAGTCAAGTAGATTATTAACGTTGACAAATAATGGGTCGCGTGTTAGGGGTTATTGAAAATATATTAAGATTAAAAAAATAACTAAGTCAAAAGGGCGAAATACGAGATTTACTAAGCAAGGATGATTTTTTTATTTATACGAGTATAACCAGATAGTAAGAAATACATTAAAAAGGTAGTAAAAAACCCGTCTCTCAAAAGAAATGGTTTTTCCCCAGTATCACAACATCTTTCACCGATGCTCAAGTCTTTTTAAGAAGCACCTGGAAGTCCGGTATTTATTTTGTGAAATTACCAAAAAATTAATCCTAGTTATATCGATGTATCGCCCCAGAAAACCCCTGCGTATTAAATTTCATGAAAATCGTTGGAGCCATTGCCAAATTTCAGAATATTATATATATATATATGAATACAAATTTCATTTAAATCGGTGCAAAGATTTAGCCGTGAGTGTGTGAAAGACAGACAGATGGACAGACAGAGTTAGTTTCGAATATAATATTTTTATATATAATTTGGCATGGCGATACTTTCATTCTTGAGACTGGAGGACACTGGCCCTGAATACCAACGTACACTTTGGTGGAGACGCGGACAAAGGCTAGTATAAATATAAATGTATTTTCTATATTTTTATGAATGGGCCGGCTCGACCGGTGTGATATCACGGCCTCACAGAAAACCGGTGTGAAACAGCGCTTGCGCTGTGTTTCACCGAGTGAGTGAGGATACCGGACGCCCATAAACCAACTCCTTCCCCATTCCTATCCTCCTCCCCATCCCCCAAACGCCGGCGACGCAATTGTGACGCCTCTGGTGTTGCAAATGTCCATGGGCGGCGGTAATCGCTTACCATCAGGCGATACGTATGCTCGTTTGCCCGCGATTCCATAAAAAAAAATATTTTACATAAAAAATTCTCGTTTAAAAGATTTAGATAGAGTCGATTGAGAATACGGTGCAACTCTAATATGCTTATTTATTCCCCATAGATCCTTATAATAGCTAGTCATGTACCTACAAGTACGTACCTAATATTTCCATGTAACTGTTAAATTCTTGATCTACAATAAACATACCAACCGGGCCATTCAAGAAATTGTATAAAAATGGGGACAATCTTTCAATTTAACGGTGATTAAAAACAAAAAGATTCTGGGCTTAAAAGATTAAAACTTGCTCGTTTTTGTGGTGAATTACGATTACATCAACGTTTCTATTTATCGATCTTAATTAAGGTAGGAGCTTACCACGGTAGCGGAAAATTATAATCAAGACTATTTCCTAAGTTCTATTAAATTCTACTAATGATTTATATAGGTCATAGGCATGAACTTTAATAGGCCATTGTGGCAAAAGAAAGTTTTTTTTCGAATCGGAGGCAAACGAGCAGACGTATCAAGAGCGTAAGCAATTACCGCCGCCCATGGACACCCGCAACACCAGAGCGGTCACAAGTGCGTTGCCAGCCTTGGGGGATGGGGAGGGGGATGAGGGGAAGGGTTGGATTGTGGACCTCCGATATCCTCAGGTGCTGTTTCACACCGGTTTTCTATGATGCCGTCGCATAACTCCGGTCGATCCGGTTCATGTATGCCGAAGCATGGCTCTCCCAAAGTAAATCTACAAAAGTATATATGAATAGGCTTAGCAGCTATGATAATTAGTAGCAAAATATAACCAATCATATCTCCACACGAACTGCTGGTTGCTGGAGCCTAAATATGGTATGGAGATCGCAATCAGTCAAACTTAGTGTTGGGCGCCCTGCGATACGATAGATCGATGATTTGAAGAAGTTAGTTAGCAGATAGATGCGGACTACACAAGACTGGAATAGTTGATTGCACGTCGCTTTTACTGCGCCAAGTGTTGTGGGTTCAAATCCAACGCGAGACAACACTGTGCGTGATCCACAAATTGTTGTACTTTGTGTCCGTTTTGTGTTTGTAAAGTCCCCCGTCACACAAGATACCTAATGCGGGGATCTTTTTCAAAAAAGAGAAAAAAAATTGGCGCTCCTTGGAAAACCTTCGTTCAGTATCGGACGGCGATTTGGAGATAATTATTAAATCTATGCGTTTAACATTCTGAAAGGTTTAGAAATCTATATGACTGTTTCCGCGGTTGCTGTGTATGAGATCTTTTCAAGAAATCAATCATTATTTTATTTCATTTTTTATTTATTTGTCTTTATTGTACATACATAGTAAGAAATGGTACTACAGGAACAGTCACAAAGTATGTATAACAATTGGCGGTCATATCGCTCTTGGCGATTTCTTCCAGGCAACCATAACACGGATATGAGTGTTTCAAAAATTCAGGGTAGCTTACATACAGGCAACACATAAAACATAAAAAAAAAACAAAAAGAAATACTAGCCATCCATATACAAAAGTTATACACAAATTACACAAACATGCTTATACCTACAAAAATACATATACACACTGAAATATATATATGTATGCATACACATACAGACTAATATACATATAACATAAAATTAAATCAAAAATATTCACAATGATAAGTAGTAATCCTTCACTAGCTTTTTGTGAACATATTCAAGGTTTTCGCTCGTCGGATATTATCTGGCAAGTTGTTCCAAAGCCTTACCGCTTGCACAGTAAAAGACTTGTCTACAAATTGAGAGGTATGTGCTGGCATTTTTAGTTTTAAGTTCTCCGATGACCTCGAGTCTCTGCAATGTGTACTTTTTAAGAATTGAAAACATTCATTGAGATAGGGGGTGTGTGAAGATGAAACAGAACACTGTATAAAAGAGTAAGAATATGCAGATCTTTTGTAAATTACAACGATTAAAAGGTATTATAAACAGAATACGATGACAAACTTGAATTGAAAACAGGTACGAAACTTTTCTTATAACAGGTAACACATTAAAGGTATTATTAGTTTTAGGTGGCTGGTTGGTTATTGGCAAATAGATAACAGTTAGTTGCGTTAGTTCGTGTAGCAGTTAAGTAAGAAATAAAATTGTATCCTGTGAATAAATACGCAACTGAACAGTGCGAGCGTGCAGACGTTCTTACGTAGAACTCTGTGGCACTGAGTTTGTTCGCTTAGTTTAAATCTCAATGGAGTTCAACATTCAAACTGTTTTAGTTTTAACACATATATTTGTAAATAAAATAGTGTTGGGTACAGTGATGTCAAAAACACCTGTTTTAGATAACGAATGGTGGGGACCCGTACATTTGAAGTTTCTCAATGACACGAGCATCAGACCTTTTAGGATCGAATTCCATGATGAGGTGAGGCTTTTAATTATCAATTTCTTTATTAAAGACTCGGTCATCCTAAGAACGAACGTATAAAGATTGTTATTTTATTTCTATTTATCTATTGGTCCGATTAGCTTTGTACTGTACCTAAATTCTCATAACACAATGTAGTTTTTACATGAAAATTAATCAAAATTATTTTATGTACAGGTAGGTAGAAAAAAGCCTGGCTATTTCTATTTTATTTTAGTCTGTTGTTTTGTTATAACTGTTTTTTGTTTACTTTTTCTTTGTTTAAAATGTATTTGACCTCTAAATATTCGTAGCCTCGTCTCTTGTAGTGCTGTAATTGTTGGCTTTGTTTTTTTTTCTTACATTACTGTAATCGTTCACATGTGTGTTTATGTACTCCAATAGTGTAATCGATAAAGTGTAAATAAATGGATAGATTTTAAACCAGCGTTAAGAGTTACTATGGCTTTGCTGTAGGCTCTTAACATCCGCTGAATCTACACCCTTGCCATCTTAGGAAATATGTTATGCATGGAGGTTTTTTTATGTATTTTGAAGGCAATAAATGTTTATTATTATTATTTTTACCTCTGTGTTATTATGGTATTAATCACTATCAGCATTACGTCAGTCAGTCTTTAGTAATCTACTTCTGGATAAATGCATTTCCTTACAAAGGAGGTATTGTCTATTAAGCCACGCTAGGCAGGTGGATTGATATTATGTCAAACTCCCCTGCTTTTTACATTGATGTTGTCCTGCATAACTTATTCCCTGAACCACCTCTTACAACAATATTGGGATTAATAGTGTAGTAGTATTAAATACATTAATAATCTATGGTAAAGTGACAGGAAGAGCGTGGTAGGTATTAGCCGGAAGACGGTAATAGCGAATGGGGTAATGGACTTAGCACGAGGAAGTACAAGAAGAAACATTGTATTGTATAAGTTATTGTATTTCATGACATTCTGTAGATAGATAACTCTTTACTTACACACTATAACACAAAGTTAAATAAGTAACAAAACACATAAAATGTCCAAAGTGTAGTGTACAATGGGCAGCCTTATTGCCAAAAGCAATCTCTTCCAGGCAACGTTAGTATGGATCAAATGTTTCAGGGAGACAGTAGTAGTTGACGAGCATTTAGTTGGAAGAAATCATTTATATCCATACAACAACAACAACAACAACAACCCATAATGTCCCACTGCTGGGCTCGGGTCTCCTCTCAGGAGAGGGTTAAGGCCATACATCCCCACGCTGGCCAAGTGCGGGTTGGGGACTGGCAAGAATACGTTGTGGCTACGTAAATGTTGCCGTTGGATGTTTTTAAGCCGCCCGAAGGCCTCCAACTAAGCTTCACGGCTGTTATCGTATGATAACAACCGGGACCGACTGCTTAACGTGACTTCCGAATCACGGAGACGCTCATGGAAACATGCCACTAGCGGTCACCCATCCAGGTACTGACCGCGCCATCGTTGCTTACCCTCAGTGATTGTTTCTAATCACCGAGTGCAACTGGGCTAGACTCCATACGACCATACATATACACATTTAACCTCGAATATAAACATACACACATAGTTATAAAACATATACTTTTACATACTAATAGATAAACATACATACGTATAAGCATAACTATAATTGTTTAATTCAATTGCATATGAAGAGAAAGAAAAGACTCGTACACCATACCCTAATGCCTGACTGACTCAATTATGATGCGTAATATTCTTGAACCATCTTCTTGAATCTACTTCTATAATGAAAAGTATTTGGTAATATCTATTAATATGTGAAAGAAGTACTGTGTACATTTTCTAATTAGCTATTATGCATATAATAATCTTTATAGATATATGTAAATATTCGACTAGATATATATATGTGTGACGAAACTCGTCCTAAACGGCTGAACTCAGTTGGTGCTAAAATTTACATTCCAAAAGAACTAAAATTGAGGTTTCTGGATCATAGTAGTTCTCGAAACGCCTAATTGACCTTTTCATTCAGAATATTTTGACTGCCTCGGGTTCGATTTCCGGGTCGAATCAAATTTTTGTATGATCTAGGAATGTTTGTTTCGAAGTTTGGGTGTTTTCTATGTATAATATGTAAGTATTTACAAAAAAAAGTATATATGAATTTATATCAGTTGTTTAGTACCCATAATACAAGCTCTGCTTAGTTTGGGACTAGATGGCGTTGTGTATTAGATGTCCGAAATATTTATTTATTCATTTATTTTTGATATATGAGTCTGCCCTGACTTAGGCGGGAATCGGAAAATCTGTGTTATAAGAGGTTGCTTCGTACCAAATTTCAAGATTCTGAGAAGTGCCCTGTAGGTTTTGATTCCATTGTGAGAGTCGAAAATTTACACCATAAACGGCTGTATCTTTTGATTTCGTTAGCTTAGAAGTTTAATTTTTTCACAGCCCCAAGGGACAGTAGACTTGAGTATTTGATATGAATATTAGCTTGATACCTCCACGTGTTCCTGAGAAAAAGGGTCTTGACCGACAGACATAAAGATAAGAAAGTTATCCTATAAGGGTTCCGTTTTTCCTTTTTGAGGTAAGAAACCCTACAAAAATCTAAAACAAAAGTTACGCTTAAAAGTCAAAAATTCATTGCTCATTCTAGTGTTTACAACACATTAGACCTGATTTTTTCTAACTCAAGCTACGGTCTATTTGTTTATTAGCCAATAAGATAAGTACCCATTTAAACTTCGAGTATCAAAATATTTGTTTGGGTGAGTGAACTAGTTACTGCAACTATAATCTAAACTAGTGTTATACATGCGAAAGTAATTATGTCTGTCTGTCTCGATTTCACGGCTAAACCACTGCATAGATTTCAATTAAATTTGGCATGAACACGCTTTGATTCTTGAGGAAGAATATAGATATATAAGCGGGTGGAGCCTCGAACAAAAGCAAGTAAAAATAAATCATGTAATAATCACCAAGTACAGAAAAATATCGAATTATATATTTCTATTACAGATGATCAACGACCTCAGGTATCGTTTGATAAACCATCGGCCGTTCACTCCTCCGCTGCAAGGAGTGGGGTTCGATTACGGGTTTAACAACAAATATCTCCACAGTTGGGTGGACTATTGGGTCAATGACTACAGGTTCAAGGAAAGAGAAGATGTCCTGAATCAGTTCCCGCAATACAAGACTAATATACAAGGATTGGATATTTTCTTTATATGGGTTAAACCACATGTAAGTAGAAAAATGGAGAGGAAATAGGCCTCTCAGTGGCAATATGAGCTTTATCTTTTTTTTTGGAATCACGGGCAAACAAGCAGAGGTATCGTCTGATGGTAAGTCATTACCACCACCCTTGGACATCTGTAACACGAGAGGCGTCACAAGTGCGTTGCCGGGAAGAATCTCTGGGGTATGGGCCTCCGGTATCCTCACTCACTCAAGCGCAAGCGCTGTTTCACACCGGTTTTCTGTGAGACCGTGGTATCACTCCGGTCGAGCCGGCTCCTTTATGCCGAAGCGTGCTCTCCCACGGATCTTTTGATAACACGCTTCAGTTAGCATTTATTTGTACTAAACGATCAAACATATCTTTTTCATTCATTATAAAGACTTTCTGTTTACCAATATTTACTCCATCATATTTTCTTGCACGACTTTAATAATATTTGTTGGTCACATTTGATTGTGATGTGATGTTTTCCTAGCCGATTACGGCAACGGCGGCCAGTCTTAACGGAGACCAGCCTACTACGCAGGAGATATTATAGTGCACAAGTGTGTAAGCAAACACAAGGGCACTGTCTGTTTCCTCTCTCTTATGATCCGAGGGGACGATTAACCGACACGACCGGGGAGAGATCAGGCGCAGGGCCGACAGCTTTATGTGCTCTCTGTGCAGGCATGGGGATACAGACCTCAACTTCCAAACTCCGAGCTGTTACTTAGTAACACAATTATATCAAATAATATACTTCTTTATTAGTCCATTCTAATTTTTTAAATATTTTATTATATCCGCTGTAATGGTTTTGTAATACTACAGTTAATTAATCCTGACTAAAAATAATTATATGCCGTTCAACCAATCAGCTTGCGAGGTTTGTTCAATAGACACAATTTGTTTTTGTTCAATTGAGTATAATCTAACGAATGCATTTAATTGTAAACAGTATGTTATGGCTCACAATACTTGAACAGTATTGCAAAATAAACAAACAAAACAAAAAAAACAACCTATTTCTTTTTTTCACGTACAAGGTTTTATTACGTAATTAAATTTTGAAACTAAACTAACTGAACTAAATACATCAGGGATTTTGTCATCAAAATATCTTTTTTTTTAATTTAAAATGTATATGTTCATAACAGTTAAATCTTAATCTAAAAACATAGGTCCATAAAACTGTTTTAAACAGTTTGTCTGTGAACTCAGTTGAGCCTCTATGTCCAATATGCTTGTACACAACACTGTACAAATCACACACATGCGTATGTACAGTCACATACACTATCATCAACAACCCATAATGTCCCACTGCGGGGCTCGGTTCTCCTCTCAGGAGAGGGTTAAGGCCATATGTCCCCAATGTCCCCACGCTGGCCAAGTGCGGGTTGGGGACTGGCAAGACAACTTTGTAGCTACATGTCTTGCCGTTGGATGTTTTAAGCCACCCGAAGGCCTCCAACTAAGTTTCACGATTTCTATCCTATGATAACAACTGACCGACTGCTTAACGTGACCTCCGAACCACGGAGATGCTCATGGTAATATGCCACCAGCGGTCACCCATGCAGGTACTGACCTCACCGTCGTCGTCGTCGATTGTTTCCAATCACCGAGTGTCACCGAGCTACGAGCGCCCCTTGCACTGTGTACCGTCACATTAACATATTTACAAACATGTGATAAATAACACATAAAATCCGACATTAAACTTGTTTGTGGGTATATGTTCAAAAATATCAATACGAGTTTACTCATTCGTTTATTTACATTTGTGCTATTTAATACGAGTATATTCGTATAGAAACGAAAAAAAAAATTAAAATAGGAATATGAATTTAAAAAAACAAAAACAAAAACCAAAATTTATTCTAAAAATAAAAACAAAAACCAGGATATGCTCATTTGCATGATATTATACATGGCCAATCAAATTATTTATGATTTAAATACCATTTTAAAACAAAGTATGACATAGTCATTATTCAGAAGACTTCTGAAGTGAGAGTTACTTCTGAAGATTGATTCGTATCTTCTTTTCAGGTTCCCCATAACATGAAGGTAGTACCACTGTTATTGCTACACGGTTTCCCTGGCTCTGTCGTTGAGTTCTTCAAATCTATTCCATTGTTGACATCTGTATCAAAGGACAGAGATTTTGCCGTCGAGGTCATAGTACCTAGTTTACCTGGATTTGGCTTTTCTGAAGTAAGTATGAATTAACTTTAATACCTGAACAACCACTGCAGATCCCATTGGTGTCCTAAGAAGCGATTAAGAGAACGAACCACCCAGAAAAACATCACTCTAAAGACACGAGAAACTTAAAACGAATTCAACCCGTCTGTCTAATTGCTACTTTAGCTTAGTTTATGTCACCGCTGTATGTGGAAGTCGCCAACTTCCACATATAGCGGCAACATAAACATGACAACGCCATCTATCGAAGATACACTGAACAACGGAGTAATGTAGTGTACGAAAAAGCTACTATTCCTGCATCACGCGATAGAAGTTCTCGTGCCAATTAACATATATACACCTTACCAATATCAATCGTAGGGCAGTGGCCTGGCATGATCACCTCGCCTGGCTGGAGGATCCACCCTTTGTGTTGGAGGGACACATGAAACCCGTTCCTCCACACAACCATCACGAATACAATTGATTTTGTTGTTCGTTTTGAATGCACGGGAATGACAGCATCACTGATTTCAAGGGGCAAGGTAATGTCGAAATGATGAAGACGAAGTTGTCTGGAGTAATTGTCTTTTCGTTAACGAAAAATGGATTGGTATGGACCCTGAAAACTGACATGTTCAAGTTTAGAGATGGCTTGGAAATCCCGTAAGATAAAAATCTGCCTCTAGAACTGTTTAGTAAGGCGGCAAATCATTATCTGTGAAAGATGGAATAATAACTGAACCCCGAAAGTTCTACCGCACAGCCGGCAAAGGGAGATTTCCGTATGCGTATAAGTCGTTTTTTAAGATAACTACAGCTTTATGTAAATAAATCATGTATCGCGGGAGACTTTGCAAGTATACACAAAACGAATAAAAATAACACCTAGACTCAGAACAACTGTGGTTATCGCAAATTGTTGTCCCATGTAGGATTTGAGCCCACAACACTTGGCACTCTAGAAAGCGGCGCGGTGATTACTTACACCCCTTT
>PKRV01000452.1:77218-139811 GCA_003709505.1 Hyphantria cunea | reverse complement strand
CTGGGAGGGTTGGTTTTATTTCCCATTACTGGGAGGGTTGGTTTTATTTCCCATTACTGGGAGGGTTGGTTTTACTTCCCATTTCTCGGAGGGTTGGTTTTACTTCCCATTCGCCCAACGGTTGATGTTGACTTGTTGTATATATGCTAATCGAGGCGAGAACTTCTTTCTATTGCGCGATTCTGGGTTAGTAGTGTTGTGTACTCCGTGTAGTAACGTTATTTCGTACTTCGGTAGATGGCGCTGTTGAACTGCACGTGTAAAGCGACTGTTACCCAAGAAGAGTCTTCCACGCGAGCGGCGATTTCTTCTGGGCAATAATATGGTCGCCGACTGTAAACAAATGCTCCGAGCTTCGCCTCTAAATTACTAATCTCGCTTTATAAGCTCTCCTAGGCCACGAGCATGTGTAAACAAACCATACGAGTTTCTCCTACAACTTTTGAAATATGAATTTTCTTACGAAAACACGCCTTTTTTGTTAAGTACTAGTAGTGGCAGTGGTTTAAGTGGTGGTCCTATACTGACGATGATGCTACAATCAACATTTTTGCATTTTTATGAAATAGTTCTTGACTTTTTCGCCATCTTGTAACCCTCGCCGAGAGGCATCTTTAACCCTGAACCTCACGAAACTGACGAAATCTCATTATGGCCGGAAATGGGCAACTTAAGCAATCGAAAAAACAGTTTTCAATGTTAAAACATTCAAGAATTTTACCACTATGTATATTATTTGTTTTAGGTAAAAGCAATGAAGGGCAAAAAGGCAGACGATCCCTTCACGAGACGGCACACCAAACCTGTGATGAACTTCAAGTCTCAAAAAGCCAATGTAAGTTATATTTGTAATTTCTTATTTGTCTAGTGTTTAGTCACCTCGACTGCTAAGTAAGAGATCGTGGGTTCGACTCCCACCCAGTACAATAATGGTGTGATGACTGCTATCATTTTCATTGTGTCTGTGTAATGTATTTAATTTTATTGAGTAATATACATATATAATATTATATATGACTGCTTCGATGGTGAGACATAATATATAGAGATATAAGTCCCTCGTTGACGCATCGGTAGCGTACAGGACTGCTGTGAATTAGATCTCGGGTTCGATTCCCGGGTTGGACCAAATGTTTGTATGATTTGCAAATATATATATATATCAGAGTTTGGGTATTTTCTATATATATATTTATTTGTTAGTTGTCTAGCGACCCTAGTGCAAACTGCTTAGCTTGAGATTAGTTGGCGTTGTATATAAGATTACCGAAATAATTTTAGAAAAGCCTGATAACCTTAGTACACGCCTTCCTTAGTTTGTGTTTTTTTAGGGGCTACCAAAGAGTCTCTACTCTGCCTGATGGAAAGCATAAACAGTATCCAAGAGTAGAGGTCACCATACTGGTTGAGCATGCAGATTATGAAACAGTGCAGCAAGGTGGCCTAGTGATGCCTCTGCATCATTGATCCTCTGCACTCATTTGTTCCCTCCCCTACATGAAAAATATGACCTTTTCATATTCTGGATTTTAGTAATCCTTTATAATAAATCCCTTGTGAATGATTAAATAACCCTATGGGGTTGTTCGCCTTCATGTCTCTAGTTTGTATCAAACGGTCGAGAGATAGATTACTTTAAGTTTTAGTTATTAAGTTTTTGAATTGTAATTAATGTCTTCCCTTTTTTAATAGGAGGCAATAAGCCGGGAAGAAGAGGCGGAAGAGGAGAAGTTAAGAGAAGAACAAGAGAAAGCTGCTGCGGAGGAGAGAGAAAGACTAGCTGTAAGTAATTATTTAAAGATGTAAATATTTCTGCTAAAATATTAACATATGCTTCTAAGATAGTTGAGTAGCTGGAATGATATTATTTAATTTAGAATTTATTAACATTAAGAGAAGAGAAGGCGCTCATAGCCCAGTTGCACTCGGTGATTAGAAACAATCATCGAGGGCAAGCAACGACGGCGCGGTCAGTACCCGGATGGGTGACCGCTGGTGGCATGTTACCATGAGCGTCTCCGTGATTCGGAGGTCACGTTAAGCAGTCGGTCCCGGTTGTTATCATACGATAACAGTCGTGAAGCTTAGTTGGAAACCTACGGGCTTAAAAAAACATCCAACGGCAAGATTTACGTAGCCACAACGTATTCTTGCCAGTCCCCAACCCGCACTTGGCCAGCGTGGGGACGTATGGCCTTAACCCTCTCCTGAGAGGAGACCCGAGCCCAGCAGTGGGACATTATGGGTTGTTGATTGATTGATTGATTATTAACATTATTTATTTATACTTATGTTTCGGCGGCATTGTCGTGGAAATCCGAGAATTTTAAAGACTTGTGTGCAAAGCTGGGTCAGATGTTTATGACTTATGTTTATTAAAGTACTAGTTTATGTCCGCGGCCCCGCCCGCGTATATGTCGGTTATCGCGGCAAATAGTAGCCTATGTGTTATTCTAATGTATCAACTGTATTACTGTAAAGTTTCATCCAAATCCGTTGAGTAATTTATACGTGAACTGAACATTGTGGTTTAGGCATAGGTCAGAGCTAGAACAAGGGCGTTCTTTCTTAATCTTTTAGTGTAAGTGAAAAGTCGTTTTCTGAGTTTACACCAAAATAGCAACGAGCAAGAATGAGAACCAAAAAGAATTGTCACGAAGATGGCAAGTGTTCGCGCGCTCTAATAGCTCTATCACGGTAGCAGGGGAGAATCAGCATAAAAACAATTTGAAAAAAAATATAGGATTCACTATTTTTCCATATTTTTCTGGTACCTTTATATCAAGCGAGTATTTATAAATACGGCGGCATAAATTGCGATATTTCGAGACTGACTCGAGCAACAAAATCGGCATTTTAGCAATTAATTAGCTGCCAATTTTCATGTATCTTAAATTGATTTTTACTGACTTACCCCTGCTACCGTTATGGAGCTCGCTCTAATGCCGTTTACATCAAGGGAGCGAGCATTCTTAGAATATTCTATAGAATCTTTTAGAACGCAGACATAACAAAGAAATGATTGTATATGTCTGTTTAAAAAATTTAATACAACCAGCATTCGCTCGTCTGATGTTAATCGCCATTTAGATAAAGGTGTGGCATGCTTTACCTCGTGATGGAAATGTGTGATAGTAATATGTTTTGTCGCAGAACAGAAGATAATGTCATGTTTCCCTTACAGCATGAGCAACAGTTGCAACAGGACGCGGAGAAGGCGAAGAAAGAACGGACCTCTACTAACGACACCGCCAGCTTATACTCGCTACACGATTTCGATATCAATATCGAATTGGATCTGCCCATTGCAAGTGAGTATATATATTTTTTTTTTTTTTTATTTTTTTTTTTGAAAAAAGACAACTCCCGCATTAGGAATGTACATTCCTGTGTCGCGGGGATCTTTACAAACATACATGAAACGGACACAAAGTACACCCAGACTTAGAACAACAATTTATGGATCACACAAAGTGTTGTCCCATGTAGGATTTGAACCCACAACACTTGGCGCAGTAGGGAATGGTGTGGCAACCATTGAAACCACTAGGCCAATCGTGTAGTCAAGTATATATGTGTTATATACACGGGCGACGGTTAATATTTACACATTTAATACACAGAGAATACGGAATATGCATAAAAATGTTATTTGTCTCAAATGTTTTTTATAGATTCTTTACTGTCTTTGCAATATATTTAAAGGGTATTTTTTTAATTTAGTGGTCATTTAAACTCAGAAAACATTAAATACATCAAAAAAGTTAAATGCACTGGCGTTGCATAGTCTTTATGTTCTATCCTCCCTTCATTGCTTTCATAACCTTGTTATACTGTAACATAATTGTATTACAACAAACTTGAATCTAAATATGTAAATTAAAATCTACTGCTGTTAATACTTTATACTCTCTATTATAACTCTTGATTAATAAAAATCCAAACTTCCATATTAATATTATAAATTCGAAAGTAACTCTGTCTTTCACACTTTTACGGCTGAACTGCTGCAACGATTTGGATGATGTTTGGTATAGAGATAGTTGAACCTTGGAGAAGGACATAGGCAAAGTTTTGTTACTTTAACCCTTATATAAGCCGGCCGAAACAAGAAGCCAAAGTTATTAAGTTAACTGGAATGGGTTTAATTTAGTTCATTCGTTTATAAAACAACTATCAAACATATGCCTATGACTGCCTCGGTGGCACAGTGGTAGCGTACGCGACTGCTGTCCATGAGGTCTCGGGTTCGAATCCTGGGTCGGACCAAATATCTGTATGATCTGCAAATATTTGTTTCGGATTTTGGGTGTTTTCTATGTATAATATGTATGTATTTACAAAAAAAAAGTATTCATGTATTAATATGAGTTATATAGTACCCATAATACAAGCTCTGCTTAGTTTGGAACTAGATGGCGTTGTGTGTTAGATGTCCGAAATATTTATTTATTTTATTTCTCTTTCAGAAACAGTAACTACACAACCGAAGCAGCTCACAACAAAGGTCAGAGAGACGGGCCCCAAACGATCACTCAACTTAGACGAATACAAGAAACGACATGGACTCATATGAGGCCCGTCCATGACTCACAAATGTGGCCTGGACTCACTGGGAGGAACGGAAGAACCATTGTGGATCACTGCGGTACATATTTTTTTACTCAGCTGAAAACAATAGTATTAAATAAATATATATATCTAAATATATACGTAAAGAATAAGTTGGTTTATGTATAAACTCTTAAGTTTCTCACCGTTTTAATAATATTAATTAAATGTACAAAATCAAAAATGTTTTTTTTTCCTTTCAAGTGAAAACTTATGTAGGCTGGCTTAGATGGGCAGTAAATTCATGTTTGACAACATCGACATGGTCCCGTGACGTATTTAAATATGTTGTATATGTGTATATTTAACGGTGTACACATAACATTGGGAAATTTAAAAATAATAAGTTTGTAGTATACACTTCTGTTGGCAGTCCTCGTGTGTTTTTTTTTTAAACCATATTGTGCCACAGCGTCTAAAGATAAAGCTATTTGAATATAAAAATTATATAAAGTAGGTTAGTCAAGTTCATTACCATTGTTTTATATTCATTCTATAAATGTAAACGTTCATAGAAAACTAACAAATGTTTAAGAATAATTTCTCTCAATGCTAAGTCGTGTGGTCAAAATTATATGTTACCCAATAAATAGAAGAAAGTCGTTAGCGATTGTAGAAAGAGGATCGACGGGAAACATCTTGGCTAAGAGGGCTAATGGAACCCACAACTCGGAACCTACCGATTATTTTTATAACGTAAATTTATTGTAACCAATACTCCCTGATATTATATTCGTATGAGCATAGATTGAGCTTTAGATATAATAGCTAGAAATGTATATGGAATTTTGACTTAAGTACATAATATTTATTGTAATTCAATTTTAGGAGTCCTTGAACGACGGTCAAGGTTTAACACCACGTCTCCTTGTACTCAATTGACCCTCTATCATATGATTTAAAAAAAACATTTTCTCTTTAACTTAAGTTAAAAGATACCCCAACGGCACAAAATTAATTAAATATTATGTAATCGAGTTAAAATTATAGTTTTTTAATGTACCTAATTGAAATGGACAGTGTAAACACTTGTTTAACTTTAATAATTCTTAATACATTCATATTATTCCTTTGATTTTCCCTTATAAGAGACAACTCCCGAATTAGGAATATTCTTACATACATCCTGTGTCGTGAGGGACTTTACAAACATACAAATAATGGACATTAAGAATACCCAGACTCTGTACAACAATTTGTAGATCACACAAAGGGTCCCCCAATTATGGGGCCCACTAATCTTGGATTCTACTCAAACTTTCCATATATTATTATATTAAAGATATATGAAATACACCTAAAATATATAAGAGAATATTTGACATACATAAAAATATGTATTTAGTTTTACACTCTCCGTTTTAGTACATAATGGAATATTAATTAAAAATATATCATGCTAGGTAGTTTATGATACTTAGAACCTCCCGATGATGAAGGTGGGAATATTGAAATATGTCTCTTTCGCAGTTATTGGGTTTATCCAAATTCTAAACTTATTATATATAGATAATAAGGCGTCATTTTGTTTCTTACAATTATTAAATATAGAGTTGTCTAGTTGCTCTCGCTAGATGGCGTTGATTTAGATTAGATTTAGTATTTATACTCTGTGGTATCAACCAAAAGCCTATACTCTATGGTCCTTAGTCCATTTTTTTATTACCAGACAGATGATGTTTAACTTGTCTATTGACAGAAAGGTTTGAATGCAAATCATGATAATTTTTGAAAACAATGTGTGGTTGCAAAAAATAATAATTAAAATCCAAGTATTTACCATTACAATTGATATTGGCAGAATCGAGATCGACACTGTTTCCATACAAAAAAAAACAGTTTGAATAACTCACTTGACTGCGCATAGATACAAATCACTGCGTAATAGATTCGTTTTTTTATAATAATAATTGTATTAAAAAATGTTGGTACTTATTGGCTATGCTTGTCTACAGCTTTTGTTGTGAAGTTTGAGATATGAATGATCCTATATTATGTTAAAAATTTAATGAATATATACCTCTTCATGAAAACGTTAGTTTTAGTAATTATTATTAGTAGTTATTACTTATTTATTGTTGCTACATTTTATTATATAGCTAGGTTAATATAGATTTATGAACATTTGTATCTAAAAATAAATATTACTCTTAATATTAGGCCTTATAAAAAAATGTTTAGTTTGATTTCTGGTTAATGAAAATAATCTAAGAGCCGGTATCGATCGACTTACACCCATCTGCTAAACAGATTTAAAAAAATATCCATTAACGAATACTTCTTTTTCTTTTTTTTTTTGTTCGGACATCCCATTCAATACCACCGAGTGGTTGTTATGTAGGACTCGAACCGACTAAAAACCGCACATCGTCTCGGGTACTAGAAGCCGGGGAGCCAGGTGTACCCTCTGAAGGAAATCCCTAGAACCTTGACGTACTTTGGGCCACCCACTGTTTGTAGGTGACCCCCTCCTGTGTAGGAACCCTCCCGTTCCTATTCTATACAGAAAACACCTATGATAGTTCGTCTATCGCAAACCATCATGCCTATTTTTTTATTAACTTAATTTTTATTCAGTCTTTTTTTTTTCGCAGCCAACACATTAGATTTCTTGTTAAATAACCTTTATTTTGATGCCAATTTTGACTATTTTGAGCTCGATGTAACCTATGTATATTTTAAAGTACCTTGATGTCGGTCCGTATTTTTATTTTGATTGTTTTTATAATAATGAATCCTGGCTAGCTCGATTTATCGCCTCCAGAACCCCCAGCATACTAAATTGCATGAAAATCGTTGGAGTCGTTGCCGAGATTCAGATTATATATACCTATAATTTCTCGTATTTCCATAGTCATGCTTGTTGCCAGGTAGCTATATAGAATTAAATAAGGAAGCCTACTTAAGAGAACATGCTTAAGTAAGCATGTTCTCTTTATCATCATCACATCAGCAACCCATAATGTCCCACTGCTTGGCTCGGGTCTCGGTTAAGGCTATACATCCCCACGCTGGCCAAGTGCGGGTTGGAGACTGTTCTCTTAATAGAAAAGAACCCTTGGGAACTTTTACTTGATCACGAAGGTAGTAGAGTCACGCTGAATTGAGCTGGGTTAGGTAGGCTCGACCGGGGCTACCTAACCATGCAAGAGTAGTACTCTTGCATGGTTGGCAAGAGTAGTACTCTTGCACGGTTGGCAAGAGTAATTCTCTTGCACGGTTGATCTATTAAAATATGATCTACGCGAAATGATAGCAGAAGTGTTGACGTGTTGCGTTGGTGAATGCGAGACCGGGGGCCCAATGATGCAGAAGCATCACTAAAGCACCCTGCTGCATTGTTGCACTGTCTGTATTCGCAATGAGTAATGTGACCATCATTCTTGGATTCATCAGGTTAACAGACGTGTAAGTCGATCTACTCTGGCTCTTGTATTAAAATATTTACCTATAAATTCATCTAGTTCTAAATTTATGCACTGTTTTAAAGCACAGTTCAAAGTGTTCATGTTGGGTTTAAGCAAAACTAGTAAATATATTCTGCTTTCTTTTACAATAATTTTTTGACTGCCTCGTTGACGTGCATGATGGGGCCTCGGGTCGGGCCAAATGTTTGTATGATCTGCAAATATTTGTTTCGGACTTTGGCCGTGTTTTTTGTATTTATAAAAAGTCAGTCTAGCGTTTATAGTACAAGCTCTGCTTAGTTTGTAGTAAGAAGGCGTTTGTGTGTCACATGTCTGAGATATTTATTTATTTATATTAAACTTCTAAATACCTAATCTCAAATTAATCAAGTTATATAGTTTGAAAAGCTTGGTATTGTTTTAATGTAGGTATGTCGGAAAATTTTGCAGAAAAGCAATAATTTTGTTTTAAGTAATATTTGTATTAATTAGTTAGATATGTAAAGGATTGCATATATTTTTACTGACTCAATGTTACTGTAGAAATTAAAGCAATAAAGTGTATACAGTATTTGTTATCGTTATTGTATTTCCATTCCCTGCTAATCGGTAAATAATAATTTACTTCATCATATGATGGGCCTTCTTACAACTATCCTCTATTATTCAATCTGGCAACTTTAACAAATGTATTTAGTGGAAATATTTTTAGTAAACCCAGCGAATATCATTAAACTTAACTGGACTTAACTTTTAATGATCTGTGCCTCATCTGTCATGGTGCGAACCGCCATCTTTGTTTACACAAATGTCATTAATTGACATTTGGTGTAATTTTTTTAGGTTACTATGAACAAACATTTAACGTTATTACTTAAATATATGTAAATGAAGCCAAAAGCTTAAATAAAATTTGTAAAACTCAACTTGTCTTTTATTCTCACGCAAACCTATAGATGGACCAGACCAGACTAGTCAATGGAATTGTGAAGAGAAGCGATTCATGGCTCTCAATGGCAAGCAGCCATGCTATAACCTGTTTGAGATTATGATCACAGAATATTAGTTTTGTCGATCCAATTTGTCTTACAGAAATAATAATAGGTAATAAAATTGGCGATAAAAGCGAAAAAATAAATGTGAAAGAAAATTATCAACATCAAACATTAGCATGTCGGAGAAGCGAACCCATAACATTTTTCCATACCAAACGTGCTCAACGCGTCCAAAGAAGTTTTCACTTCGAAATGTCATGACAGCATGTCGGTGACGACAACTCAAGATTTTCTCTTACCAAAAAGTTCTCAATGAAGCTAAAGAAGTTGTTGTCTTATCGAGCTTTTTCCCCGTGTTGAATGGGCGTCACCCCACTGGGAGAGAGCCACGCTTCAGCAAGAACAAGCCGAAATCCGAATCCCCTAAAGGCTGGCAACGCACTTATGACGCCTCTAGTATTGCGGGTGTCAATGGCCGGGGATAATCGCTAACCATTAGGCGACATATCTGATCGTTTGCCCCCTATTCCACAAAAAAACCCAATGTTCCACAGGAGTGGTCTTAGGACAGACCCCTTCGGAACAGCGCACGAATTGGACCGTCGTCTCAAGATACTGTCCCGGTTCTCGTACATGACGGTACGCCCCTCTAAATAGTCTGCCACTAGCCGCCTCAGGTACTCTGGGACCCCGTGATAGTGCTAGACAGCTAAATTGCGGACTATTTAATGATTTGACGATGTCCAACGACACCGCCAAAGCCACGCCGCCACTGCTCACTGCCTCTTCGGTCAAACCCTCAGACGCAACAAACACGGCGTCGACCGTGGAACGCCCTTCCCGGAAACCGAATTAGGCTTCCGACAGATCGGGGCCCGCCGAGGTGCCTGACGCTGCTTACCGCTCTTTCAGTGACTCGATTGGAGTCCGAGACCGACCCTATAGAAAATGATGTTAATCCGTTTACTGTAGTGATGACGTAATGGTACCGCCCTGCGGCATATTGAGAGGAATGGTTTTGTTGGCATGCTGTGTAGGAGGCTAAACTAAATGCTGTGGGTTTTATCCCCGCATGGGTCTACAATGAAATTTGCAAATTCTTGTTCTGAATCTGAGCATTCTTAGTGTCACTGAAGGTGTGTAGAAAGTCACTGGAAACCAAATCCTGTGATATGAGGCAGATACTTCAAAATCGGATTTGTGACTCTCAAAAATGTTACCATAAAAAGGTATACCTAAGTATAAATAACAGGCATATTACTTTAGTCATTAAATGAAATAATGGCTTAATAAAAGCCGTTATCAAACAAAGGAGATTGGGCAAAAACGTATGAATGTTTGTCTACCTATCCAACACTAACACCCTCTGTGGAAATGGGTAGCTAATAAGTCCATAATCGAGTTATGGCCTAATGTTTAAGTCTAAATGATTAGGAGTTTTTCTCAAATAAAAAAAGGAAATGCTCACAATATACTTATTTTTTATGAATATTTACATCAATAATTATATTGTTTAGGTTAGCAGCAGGCGGTACGTAACCGATTTTTGATGAATTATTAAAAAACTCTGGGGTTGGGAGTGCTCACAAAGAGCGACATCGTGCTTTGGACACTTGAGGTGGTCGAGGTGTTCCACGATGGCTAGTTGGTCGTCGCGGCTGGACGCTCCACGTGCTGTCTTCGCCACCGTGTAGGCGTTCCAGCCGGTCATCATCGAGTGGGCAGGGCGGCAGCACAGGACCTATTCCTTCCGACTGACGCAGGTGCTTTCCGGGTACGGTTGGTTCGGTAAATAACTGCATTCGGTCGCCAGGAGGGAATTAAGTCCCGCCTTCCACCACTGCGACTGCAGTGAGGACTCGGCCCAGCACACGCTGGCGGTATACATCGCTTGGGCGCCGCAGCGTCGGGCCCTCACTGCAGTCATCGGAGGAGATCTCTTGCTGCCGGCCGTCGTACGCTCCATGGCCGGTGGCGAGAGCAGTGAGGACGGTCTCCACTCGGACCCGATCCGCCGCCGGCGAACCGGGCGGCAGAGGCGCGCCTATCAGAGCCTCATGGAGGGGTCTCTCCTCCATCCACTTCACGGGCCAGCCGCGATGGGGCGACGTTACGCGTGTGCCATACGTCGCCTAAATTGAGAGTTTTTACCATCAGACGGTGCCCGTTTCAGTGCGGGCAGGCGCTGGGAGGGATCCGGATGGCGTAAGAAAGCGGTTCCCGGATCCCTCCCGTCTCAGGCGCAGATTGGCACATCTTGTGGTTTTAATCGGTTCAATTCCGACACACCACCCCGCCGCAAACCCCGGTGGGGTGAAAGCCCGAGGGAGTTTCCACGCGTAAAAAAAGGGCTTTTTCCCTTCCCGCAATGGGTGGAACATACATATATGTCGATGACCTCCTTGGACGGAAACGATGGGGAAAACATCGATAATGTTTCACCCGTCAGCGATTCGGAGATAATGACGCCTGTTCCACGAATTGGTTTCAAGAGAAACGTCTTCAGGCCAGACGGGATACCTGCCCGAGTCCTGTCTCAGCAATCAACCACATCGCAGACCGAATCAGAGAAGTGTTCGATGCTGATTTGGCATTCGGACATTTCCCTGAATGCTGGAAGAGCGTAAAACTTGTACTGCTCAGGAAGTCGCGTCGACCTGCCGATTTGGTCGCACCCTATAAACTAGTAATGTTTGTTTTTCGAGAAGGTTGTCGGATACCCAATTCGATTTTCGAGCAGAGCGTTGGCCGAAGAGCGGTGGCGGTGAGCTGTGACGGCGTGCAGTTCGCCAAAGATATCTCAGGCGTCCGTCCATGTCATACGGTATTTCACGGGGGTCAATACTTGGATCCCTTCTGAGGCATATAGGGTACAATCGGGTCCCTTTTATCAGTGACTAGCAGAGTAACACGTAGTAGCAGTTGTATCCCGTCCAAAGGGATAAGGGAGAAGCTTATGGCCGATCCTTGAGATACGATGGCGCGATGGTCATCCTGGCTGGTTACCCCAGGTGACTATTTTCCTGCTTCGGGAAGTACTTGCACTCGGTCGCTAGAAGTGAGTTGAGACCTGGCAAAACTTCTGCGGTTGTTGTTACACGGTTGCTCGGCACGGTTTGCTCCACTTACGTCGGGCATTTACTACAGTCATGAGTCATCATAGGCGACGTCTGCGTATTAGGGCTATCGTTCAAAATAGAGAATGTATCCAGAAGTGTTGCCGCATCATTCTTGCGCTGACAGGTGCTCATATCTTAATAACATCAGTTCCTGGATCCCTTCTATTTCATGTACCGAGAGTTAATTTTGTTTTGTTTTATTTTCAAGTATTCATTTTGTTTGCAGTGTTGTTGTACTGTATAGTAAACTTTACCAATATATATTTACTACTCAAGTACTACAATATTTGCAAAAAAATAACCACGATGAAGGAAATTTAAAGAGCTTGAAAATTTGTAAAAACTTCTCCCCTTTTATTGGGCAATTTTAATCATTTATCTTTCTAAAACATTGATTGTATGTATGTTTATTTTTTGCAGGTAGATTAAAAGTTTCTGTTCTATAAAAGAATTCATTATGCTGCGGATTCATTAGTGCTAATTCTCTTGTTGGTATCACTAATTTAAAATTCACTCAAGTTTGTTGTTGGATTATATGACGTTAATTTCATTGGCTCGTTGTCTATTTTTCGATATATAAAATTTTAGCTTTCACTATACGCCTGCATGTTCAGTTCAGTACCAAATAATAGTTGATTGGAGACACACGTTTCTTCATTAGTTAAAATAGCAAAATACACTTTGACATAATCAAAATTAGTTAAATTACTCAAGTAAGACCACAATTTTTCATTCGATATTCTTGTTTTTGTTTTTGAAGTTTAGTTTAATGATGTTAACAACAGAATTAGCACCATTGTCACGTTATCAAATAATTTAGTAACAAATGCTTAGTTCTCTTACCCTAAATAATAAACATAATGTTTGATATAGAACATTTATTTAAAACAGTTTGTTATTTTCAGATCGTCATGTTCTTCAAATATATTCTTACATTTATCTTTCCAACTCTTTTATATAGTCGTATTCACATTAAAAGCAGCTGGAAACATAAACAATGCTTCCGTTGATTATCATGGGGAAAATACAGCAATCATCAGCGACGAGGAACGAGACCTTTTCCAACTTGACGACGAGAAAAGAGCTTCTAAAATATTAATGAGAAAAATGTGCAGCGATGTATACGTTAAGTTGCCACCGTATGAAGTTGTTTACCATAAATTTGTCTGGAAACAAGTACTAAGAAATCTGTCAAAGCCACAATACTCGGGATAAATGCTAAACCTTCAGCTATAGCAACTAATGAATATACAAATTCTCGCGCCACAGAGAAAGTTAAATACAAAGCATCCGTATTTAAAACTGTACAAGAAACTGTTACCCACACATGGAGTAAAGGCAAAGAACTCGGTATTGGAAAATATTTAAGTTACACTGTAGAGTTAGGAAAGGGAAGTGTCGGTTACCACCGGCTTGAGACAGGCTTGACTCACACATCAAAATGGGGTACTAATAACGTCGAAGGAAGAACGTTTATTATTGGAGCTACGTCCAGTGTAGAAGTCGATATACCACCTGGAGATGGAGTATTGGGCAAAACTTATAACCACGTAGGGAACAAAAGACATTGAAGTAGTTTATAAAGCCACGATTGATGGGGTGGTATTTTGTAACTATGGCAAAGGATACTGAAGTAGTTTATGAAGCCACGATTGATGGGGTGGTATTTTGTAACTATGGCAAAGGATACCAAAGGCATCACTGGTGGGCGTTGCCTGCTCATGATCTACAGCAGAAGGGAAATTTACTTACCTTGGTGAAGTCTAGTGAAAAGATATCTGTTGGTTTCTATACAAATATGAGGATAGAGATATCAAGTTTGGAAACCAAAACTGTGTTCAAGCAGGTACCGGCTGGTGTTATAATGGTACTTGACTCTAAAAGAGTAGTTTCTTAAGTATATATATAATTATAATAAATAAAAAACACCACTTTTGCTTAACTCCACCCTAATTAACTATCTCAGTTTAGATACATAAATATTGTAACATGTTAGAGTTCAACGAACTTGAGATATAAGCCTTCTGACGAATAAAAGTCTTGAGAGAGACTTCATTATAAGCATTTATATAATCATAGCATGACTCAGGTAATAATAGTATAGATTTGGTACCTCAAACCAAATTGGAATACTGCCGACGAAGCGTACTGCTTCTAGCGACTGGTACTGCACTGGACCGTTTTAGTCGATTCCCGCGACGACGTAACAGTGATAAAACATCTTAAACATGACTTTTCCGAGAAATTCAAACAAGTTTAACAGGTGACAGTCAATCCATATTAGATCATATGTATATTGTGGTAAGATTCATTGTTTTCTGCCTCAAGAAACCAACTAGAACTTTCATGGCTGAAAATTTCACAACAGAATACTGCGATAAACAACTTCGATAGATATATACATGCGTGCCGCGCTAAAATCTGGTTTTATGGTTTCAGACAGAACCGAACGGGTGACCTTCTAGCGTATGTCATGCACTTCTGGGGTGAGGATGTGGATAGGCATGAGAAGTCCTTGGCTAACAGCCACGACATGGCCAAGGCCATCCACCGGGTCTGGCACCGTTCGCTTCTCTCCAAGCTTCTGGCATTCTGTCTGCCTTCGAAACTGTCACTGGGTTGCCGATTTTCTTAATCACCGTTGCATCAGGGTCCTTTGCGACGACGCGGCCTCTAATTTTCTGAAGGTAAACGCTGGCGTACCTTAGGGTTCTTCTGCATTTCGATGACATGCTAGCTCTTGGTAACATACATTGCTATGCAGACGATAGCATAGTCCTTGGGAGATATATTGGACACCCTACAGCCAAGCTGGCAGGCGTTGAGGAAAAACGACAGGAGCTTGGCGCTGAGCTCGACCGGGTTTGAACCGCTTTTCACAATGGATTGACGAGAATCTGGTCGAGTTCGACGCCAAAATGTCACAGATGTGCGCATTCTCAACTGCCACTACAGGATAAGCTCGTTTTACTGGGCATGGTTGCCGGGACCTCAACCTGTGGGAGTACATCGAGAGCATCACTCACCAGTACGCCATGTTTCCGCGAGGTCATCTTGCCTCGCGGAAACATGGCGTACAAAACAGGGTGAGACGGTTCTTTACGTCCGAGCATTTATGTCTTCTTTATAAAACCCAGGTCCGCTTGTGCGTGGAGTACTGTTCTCATCTTTGTGATGGATCCACGCATTATTTGCTTGATGCTCTCGACCGGTTGCAGCAACGAGCAGTCCGCATAATCAACAGTCCCGATCTCACCGAGTCCCTTGAGCCTCTGCAATTGAGGAGATTTATCACCTCTATGGCTGTCCTCTACCACCTTTACCATGGAGAGTGTTCTGAAGAGCTCTTCTAATTGATCCTACCTTTTCCCTTCCTCTACAGAACAGCACGTAGTGGCCTTGGAAGTCACCGCCTTAGAGTCGTATAAATACGCACTCGAACCAAATGGTTTGGGTCTTCATTCATGTACCGAGCTATTAAAAACTAGAATTTACTACCAGCGCATATGTTTCCCTCCCACTACGATTCCGGGGCCTTAAAGCGTGGCGTGAAAGAGCATCTCACTATGCCGCCATATGTGGGACGCCATACTGCATTGTCGGCTTTCGTTGTGAGTATGGTGGATTCTGATTGAGCTTACCATCAGGCTGAGTAGAGTCACTTTGGCGAAATATTTATAAAAATAAAGCTACAAAAAATCATATAACATAACNAACACAATAAACGCACACTTCAATTGCCAGTTCACTTGAAAAAAATGTGAATAGACCGATAAAAATAACTTTCGCAACAAAAGGATTAAAATTTAATATTTTAAAAAATAAAAAAAAATCTAGGAAATACGCCGCAGAAAAATTTGGGGGAGGCCTTCACTCTCACATAAAAAAGTGTTCTTGCATGCGAGCATAGCCACTACAATTGATAATAACAAATGAATTTTAAATAATTATAAATTGTATTTAATAATATTAAGAATAAAGAATACTAAATCACAACTTAAATTAATTCTTAATTAAAATTAATTCTTCTCTAGTCTTCTAAATAAAATGTCCGAGGAGATACAATCTTTATTTGTAAAGAAAGAAAACATGCCTTCCAATATAAAATAAATACCACTATCTGCTGAATATAAATAATGAAAAACATTGTCATTTCTGAAGTGGTACACTTGTTGCGCGTCCCGGCGTCGCTCACGAGTGTAGCTGCAGTTCACGTTCGAGATTCTCCAATGGTTCGTTGTTCGCTGTTACGGTAATTAACAGGCAATTATATTATCATAAATAACAATCATTTTTATTACCTAGACCTGTCTAAGACTAGTTCATAAAGATAAAAATTAATTTCTATGAAGTATGTATACACAATCTGCTGCTAGGGACATAACTGATGTAGTGCCGATGTTTAAGAGCTAGTTATTAACAAACAAAACATAAATCAATTGTATTTAAAGTTTTGGACAAATCTCACACCTTCTTGTTTTCTTTAGTGTATTTAAATCAGTTTATTAATAATTAGATTTCAGTACGGATGGGCTGGCTCCACCGAGCCGGTACTACCTCTCACAGAGGATCAACCTAATATGACAGCATTTGTGCTGTCATATTTCGTTGATGAGTGCGAGTCCGAAGGCACCATGATGCAGAAGCCGACTCGCACTTGGGTTACTTTTGTAATGAATTTGTGAAAGTTTGTATGGATGTTTGTTACTCTTTCACGTAGAAACTACTGAATGGATTTTAATGAAATTTTACAGTAATATAGCTTATACATCAGAATAACACATAACCGACTTTACCGTGGAAGAGCCACGCTTCGGCATGAATGGGCCGGCTCGACCGGAGTGATACCACGGCCTCACAGAAAACCGGTGCAAAACAGCGCTTACGCTGTGTTTCATCGAGTGAATGAGGATACCGGAGGCCCATACCCCAATCCAACGCCCCCTATCCCCCCTCACCATCCCCCTTCCCCCCAGGCCACCATAGTGTGGGTCACCATGCTGCATTGTTCTTTTTCGCATTGAGGATGGTGACCACCACTCTTGGATTCTGCTCATGCTTTCCATCAGGCAGGGCAGAGTCATTTTGGCAGCTTAAATATAAAAGTCCGTGTAAACATAGCATTTAAAATCTAACAAGCCAACCATCATGCGCTATAACCATATTGTTTCACACATTATGTTCACCANCTTAAATATATAAAAAAAAAAACCGAAGTATACGCGGGCGGAGCCGCGGGCATAAACTAATAAAAAAAAATATTGACTGTTCTCTTTGCTACTCTTCTCAGCTATATCCTCTTCCACCCCCAATACTTTTCTGTCATATGAAAAACTGGTTTCCACATTTATCTCCTTTTTTTATGCAAATTTCTAAAGCAGGTTAGGAGGTTGTCAGTTAGGTTGAATTGTCGCATTTACGTTTCATATACATGTTTATATGACCATTCTAAACCACGTACCTACCATACTTAGCTACCTATGAATAGAAATTAACTAAACGATTGGATTTGTGGTTTAAGAGGTCGCCACACCGCTTTCTACTGCGTCAATTATTGTGGATTCAAATCCTATCCTATGTGTACACAAATAGTTGTTCTGAGTCTGAGTGTTCTTAACGACGTTTCATGTATGTTTTTAAAGTCCCCAGTGACACAGGTGGTATATTCCTACTACGGTAGTTGTCCATTAAAAGAGAAAGAAGAGAAACTACCGAGCCCGAACCTAATTAATGCATAATAAGTTGTTTTACCAATCTTGGTCTTGAGTTGCACTGAACACAAAACGAAGTCGTCGAACTGTATGTAGCCGTCAGAGGAACCGTATCTGTTAAAAAAATTCAAATTTTAAGACTACACATTTAGTACATTTAAAATTTTAAAATAGTTTTTTTTTATTGTCTGTTATATGTATGGTATATGCTTATATTTATAGACTTATGATCAGTTTCGATCTGCGGCGGCCATTGTTGTTCATCTTACTCAATTAGTTCGCTGTCTCAGTCACCCAAAGTGTGTCTTGGATTCCGACAGTAGAATGCGCCATTCTTTCCAACTTTGTGCCAGCTCAGACCAATCGGATACTTTCAGCAAAATCACTGCAGTAGATACTGCAATGATTCAAATGATTCATAGGCATAGTGGGTCATGATTCAAGTTTGCCTATTGTACTAATTTGGTGACTAGTGTAGTGCGTGAATACGTACTTGTTAGCGAGTATGTTGAGTAAATGCGTATTGACTGTGTAGCCGGCCGAGCAAAGCGCGTCGCGTAGATTACGCTGTGACATGGCGCCACGACCGTCCGTGTCGTAAAGCTGGAACACGGCCTGAAAAAAAAATTTTGTTTTTATTTATGCGATTCGACAACAACTGCGGGTATGCCTCGATTTGGCTCGAAGGACCAAAATGGTTAATTAAACACGCACACCATTGTGACACTTTTAATTTTACATATAAGTACACTTAACGTGGCAAAGGTTTATGGAAGGATGGCGATATCAGGGATGTGGCTTTTACTTTTGCCACTAGCGCCATCTAATCACGTCACGTGGTGAACTAAAACTAAATTTAAAATTACATTTTTTATGGTGCGTTTAGACGCCAACCCTCGACAACCCTCTACAAAAGCAAGCGTGTAAACCGGTCCTTGGGCTTGGATTGCGTGAGCTTGTAATAGCTTGTTACCGACCTGAGTAGGTGTCGGTTTTTGAACACAGATCAAAGGAAGCGTCGCAGGCGTGTAAACATAGCACAAGTGTTCGTGCAGGATTGTAATTTGTGAGCATCTACCAAGTCCTTTCAAGCGTGTAAACATAGCATTTAAAATCTAACAAGCCAACCATCATGCGCTATAACCATATTGTTTCACACATTATGTTCACCAACAATACCACAAGAGTTTACAAACTCCCTCCACACAACCACAGTTTACACAAAAATAGCAGTTATAAACACCATTATTAATTTTACAACACGGATCACTTCAGTGTCAGTTGAAAAATGTTGACAGTTACTTTTGGTGTGGGTCTTCCGGTGGGTATTGAGGATGGTCCGGGATGGTTTAATACTTTTGCACACCCTTACGACCTTTTTAAAAAGCATGTTTTTGTTCTACTCACACGCCAGTTACGCAGATCAATCCACAGTGACTTGAACTCTTCGAAGCCGAGTCCACCAGAGTTGTCCTTGTCCAGCATTGCGATCATGCTCCTGCATACATTCTCAGATACACCTTGGCCGTGTAGTTCTGCAATATTTACATAACGTCTTAACGGTAACGGTTATTGGCTTTAAGGAAGCTCTATTTTCTTGATTTTACCAAGACACGGGTGTCAACATAGTATCTATAAACAGTGTAAATATTTTTTAAACATGTGATAAACTAATTTTTGATTATGATTCTGCAGAGAATCTTCTAAAAGTGATGTGACATCGATATAGTACTGTAACGCAAGCTCATACACACACACACACACACACACACACACACACACACACACGAACGCACACACGCACACACATATACACACGCATGCATGCTTTACTGTAATAGTTTATCAAGTTTAGATATAATTTTCTGTCATTTGCTGTTGACTGCCTTTAGGTATTTTAATACAATGTTTTCACATTGATGTAACAGTAATCAGGATAACAGTGTCACTAAAATATTGGGGAACATACGCTTCGGCATGAATGGGCCGGCTCGACCAGAGTGATACCACGACCTCACAGAAAACCGTTGTGAAACAGTGCTCACGCTGTGTTTCATCGAGTGAGTGAGGATACCGGAGGCCCATACCCCAATCCAACGCCCCCTATCCCCCTCACCATCCCCCTTCCCCCCAGGCCGCCATAGTGTGGGTCACCATGCTGCATTGTTCTTTTTCGCATTGAGGATGGTGACCACCACTCTTGGATTCTGCTCATGCTTCCCATCAGGCAGGGCAGATTTATTTTGGCAGCTTAAATATAAAAAAAAAAAACACCTGCAACACAGTCTTTACTAGCGCAGTTGTTAGGGAATCCCATAATGTATTGTATGAACCTATATCAATAAAATATTATTATTTGTGTTGCGCTATAGAGTTAAATAGGACTCGTATAATCTATATGATTTGAGATTCGGAGGACAGTGCCATCTAGTATAAAGTAGCGCACGACTGTTGAAGTTATGATTTATGATTCCGATATTTTTACTGATTTTAGGAGATTAGATTTGTTCCAGAATGGTTTATCGAATATTAGATGCCTCGGTGGCGCAATTGTAGCGTACGCGACTGCTGTCCATGAGGTCTCGGGTTCGAATCCTGGGTCGGACCAAATGTTTGTATGATCTGCAAATATTTGTTTCGAAGTTAGGGTGTTTTCTATGTATAATATGAATGTATTAACAAAAAAAAGTATATATGTGTAATAATATCAGTTGTCTAATACCCATTGTACAAGCTCTGCTTAGTTTGGGACTAGATGGCGTTGTGTGTTAAAATGTCTAAAAATATTTATTTATTTATTTGTCTGAAAATATAAAATATTTATTTCGATAGCTTTATAAAAGCAGAGCGTGTTAGCCGTACGGGCGAGTTTGTTTCACGATATTGTGGTCGACATCGAAGTGATTTTTTAGTGCGACTAAAGAGTGATTTAGTGAATTATTGTTATATATACAAAAGTATTGACATTAATATATATTGTGTTATTTTTTTGGTAATCAATCGATTACTTTTATTTAATTAATACCTGGTAGTAATATATATATAGGTACTCAGCGGGCTTAGTTTTAGTTGATATATCATGAACGAAGACATAGCTAAGGCTCTGTATCATACCAACATTAGGTACTTTTACGGTCGTCATGGGCGATTTAACAGTGCGTCCTAGACGTAAACATTCACTGTAAACTGAGGTGCGTTAAAATAGACTAAAAAAATAAATCATTCTTCTCTCTCTCTGTCATTTTTTACGCTAAATCGGGTATCTGTTGTCAAATAAGGATAATATTTCGGATTTCTGACACACAACAACATCTAGGCCGAAACGAAATAGAGCTCTATCAAATTGTTAATCACACAAAAAATTCCACCAAGGTAAACTAGGTGGGTGGACCACGGGCAACAAACGAAAGCAAGCAGTCCTGTACCTGACGACATTCCTTGCGGTTGTGGCTGTGAAATATGAAGAGACTCTTGGTTGTTCTGTTGTTGCAACTGTTGCAGGTCAATACTGGATCCCTTGCAGGGAGAGCAGAGAGTCCTGAGCAGCTGTTCGAGACAGGACTGCTTCAGGGAATTCTTCGAGGCGCCTGGCCCATCTTCGCCGTTTTTGTCTTTGTGACGCATGCCCAACTCTATTCGTATAATGAAAAGTTTAGATACCTACTGGTTCTTATATTTTACAATGATTATATTTCATCATCATCCCGTTACAGTCTACTGCTGGATCTCTTCCAAAGCAGACCACAGTGTTCGGTCTTTCATCGTGATAATATTCACGTGGATATCAATAGCCTTAATCATAAATGTCATATAACTTTAAGCAACGGTTCTATGTTACTTTCAACTTTAAACATACATTGTTCATTATTTCACGTTTTTGTGAAAGTACTTACAAACGGTAGGTACTTACAACATTTTTTTTGTCTTTTTGTCTATCTGTCTGTTAATCTCTGGAGCGGATCTGTGGATTTTGACGGAACTTTCACCGTTAAATAGCTGAGAATATAAAGAGGAACTAAGGGGACTTCTTTTTAAGATAACCTATGCCCCGCAGTGTTACTCGGGGTTATAGTTGTAGAGCTACAACTTTTTACGTGGGAGAGCCATGCTTCGGCACGCATGGGCCGGCTCGACCAGAGTGATACGGCTTCACAGAAAACCGAAGTGAAACAGCGCCTGCGCTGTGTTTCACCGAGTGAGTGAGGATAACAGAGGCCCATAATCCAATCCTTCCCCTCATCCCCCTCCCCATCCCCCAAGGCCGGCAACGCACTTGTAATGCCTCTGATGTTACGGGTGTCCAAGGGCGGCGGTAATCGGTTACCATCGGGCGATACGTCTGCTCGTTTGTCACTTATTCCATAAAAAAAATCTGCGTGCATAATAAAAATGATTATAGTCGAATATCGGCCACTAGACTGACTAGAATATTAAATGAACGTTTAGTAGAGAGAATCGCGTACCCTCATGCATAGCGTAGTCGAGAATCTCCTTAAGTTCCTGCCAGTTTACCTCTCCGTCGGCCCCGGCCAGGCGATTGAAGATCTCTTTCACCGGTTCAGCTGGCTCAGGACTCGGGACCTTCACCTGTACAATAATAATGGTTGCCCGTAAGAGACTACCTTCTAGCGATTAGAGCGCCACTTTTACCTCGTAGTTCTAAATTATCATTGCTAATTATTTGGCGTACACCGTGTGGTTTTAGTCGGTCCGATTCTGACACACCCCGCTGCAAGCCCTAGTGGGGTGACGACCCGTAAGGGTAACCACACATAAAAAAAGGTAAAACAATCTGTAGGAAACTAGTATGCAGGTAAAGTTTAGGCGATAAAATAGAAGGTTCGTAAAAAATGACTCTACACATCAACAACCTTTAGCAATGCACTGCTGAACGTAGACATCTTCTTAAAAAGGAGGTTTTGGCCTGCTATACCACGCTGGCCATACTTGTCGTTGTAAAGTTTGTGTTAAGTTGAAGTGCTAGGCTAGGAAACGCCCCACGTGATGGCACTGTGTCTTCCTCTGTTATTTGGAGGAGGATGGGCAACGGCTAATATTCAATCTCGAAGAGGAGACCCAATCCCTACGGCCATTACATAGGAGCAGAGTCTAACAGAGCGAGTACGTCTGCCGGTTCTTTTATTGTCTCTTTGCAATTCTTAGCAGGTGTTGACCCGAAGAGGTTTCCTTTTACAGTTATGTTATTCTACGTTGTTTACTCCCTTAGTCGGCTCTTACATCATAATAGGGGTGCCGGTCACGCCGTATTCATAATTCATTATTACGGGGATATTTAACACTAAATAAGGTATGTACAGTAGTAACTCACTCTTTCGTCAATGTTTCCCATCCCAAGTTCTTCGTCATTTTCACTGTAAATAAAAGTTTCTGGTTAGAGAATAAATGTTAATTTAAAGATTTTAACATTACGCTAAGATAAATTCATGCAAGTATTGTTACGTAGAAAGATCATTTTAGAAAAGACTTGACATGAATAGATATCTCGAAAGTTCCCGTCAGTTTCTTGAGGCACAGAACAATGAACCTTACATCGATATACATTGCGTCGACTAGTCGCCCGATTGATTTATTCGCAGGCGCGTTCTTGGAACCGGTCAACGACCTTTCTCAAATCTACTAGTAATAACGTAATATAATATAAAAAATGCCCCGCGGGCTGCATTTCAGTTCAGTCTGAACTATATTGCGCCACATTTCAGATAATTATAAGTGGTTATATTACCAAGCGAGGACGACAATTTTTTTAGTCTCTTTTACTCGTCAGACGGTTTGTTCCTGAAATTCATCGAGCCCTAAAACGTAACAATATAAATAATATTCGTAAAGATTGGGCAAGAAATGTACAATACAAACAGTTCAGAATAACAGGTTCGATTCTGGTTACTAGAGAGCTAAAAGGTTCGGTTGAGACCCTTAACCCGAAACACGGATAAAGGTAGGACACCATACGTTCAGGAGTACATCTACATACCGTAGGTGGCCCGAGATACACCGGGACTTCAGAGTTATCCTTTTTAGGGTGCACCTAGTTCCCAGACTTCTAGTACCTAGACCTCGTGTGGTTTTAGTCAGCTCGAGTCCAACACGCCACCAGCATGGTGGTATTCAGGGGGATTCCCACACAGGAAGAAAAACAGAGCTACTGCTCGACTTGTTCATGCCCTAACAAACATACAACTACTACAAGTACTAACACCAACAAACTGCTAACTACTGAGGCGCATAGAGAACACACTTAAGTGAGCCGCTGGAAAGAAATTTTTTACTCCTACCCTCAATAAATACTGAACAAAACCTTTACGTGAGACTCCGCTCGCGTGTATATTGGTTATCTCCGTAAAAATAACCTATATGTTACTCTAATGTATATGCTTTATAACTATAATGTTTCGTCTAAGTCTGTTCAATATTTTTTGCGTGAAAGAGTAATGTGGGAGGAACGGGTCACATGTCCCTCCAACAAAAAGGGAGGATCCTCCGACCAGGCGAGGTGATCTTGCCTGGCGGGCCATTCAGGATTAGTATGGTGTTGTATAGTCAGTGTATTAACGTCACTCCGTAGTTCGATGTACCTTCGGTACATGGCGCTGCAGTGTATTATTCTGTTGAACTGTATGTGGAAGTCGCCATAGTAACATGCATCTATACAACTTTCATATTTATAATATTAGAAGGATAGGATAACACAGAAAGCTCTTGATTTTTTTTTAAATTTCATTATTTTACTTTAATTTGAAACAGAGTACTTACGCCATATTGTTGACCTTCTCAGAGAACACTCTCAAGAGGAACTCGCCGTCTTCATCCGGGTCGAAGGTAGATGGGATGATCACATACGTGCCCGGGTCCAACTTGTATCTAAACAATAACATAAAGTTTAATAAACGTTATTTACAAAACAAAACATATCTGAAGCAATTAGACTGGCTTAATCTATGCAAGCTTTCAAGAAGAAAGTTAAGTGAAATCTTATTAAAAAAAGCATTTTAAAAATAGTGACTATACTCTGCTTGTTAAAAAAATATAGTAAAGATATGCCAAATGCTAACACAGTTAAATTATATGGATGCTAAAAACATGATGAGGGGGATGGATGGAATGGTTGCCTAAGCCGTTCGTGTTACTCGTTCATCCTCAGACCTCCGGCTTAACAGTTATGGTCCTAAACCATTAGATCAACTGCCAAATAGTTTCCAAATCTTGAAGTTTACAGAACTGTAAAAAGTTTCTAGGTTTAGTCATATCCTGATCTTCAGATTACAAAAGAAAGCCATAGGGACCGTACAGAACACGGAAGTGAAGCTACCAAAGCAAATACAAATCAGAAAGCGGATACGATCTCGCGGTAGTGTTTGACAGACCGCCATATTTTTTTCACGTCACGAATGATTTTTGATTTTATGTTCGAAATACCGTCTTGTGTTTTAATTATTGTGAAAGTAGTTCCTAAAAAGAAAATAAAAAGAAGATGGAATTTCCTTTCACAGTTAATTATAGATTATGTGGTTGCTTTTATTATTTATTTACCCGTTAATTAAAGGAAATAATTTTTTACTCCTACCCTCAATAAATACCAAACAGTAAAAATAATCAACAACTTTTACGTGAGACTCCGCCTTCGTGTATATCGGTTATCTCCGTAAATAGTAGCCTATGTATTAATCTAATGTATATGCTTGATAACTGGAAAGTTTCATCTAGGTGATATCGGAACACAAAATCTCAACCGTAGGTTGCCTGTGATACCAGTTCATGCCGATTTTTCTCCCTTAAATTGGGGAAATCACTTGTTAGTCGAGGCATCAGTGAACCTTTGTTCTATATTTAAGGACGTGATTTCAAACCTCACCCTTGTAACTTTAAACTGTTCTTTAATGATACGATTGCTGATAATTATTAGAAATGAACTATTGTGGATGATTCTAGTACAGAATGATCGATATTACGATCCATTAGACCTCATATATATAAGTTATTAATAAAAATACAACGACGATCCAAACTCGATCCGCAGAAACATACTTACGGTATAACTGCAAAATATTAAGAGAAACTATTCATCATATTTAACAAGTAGTAAATAGTAATATAGTGATAAAAGTTGTCACGCGCACTTAACTAATAAACGGCGTCATATTATTAGTCAGATACGTTCCATCTGACTTTCTTTAGCAATCTGAGCCCTGATCAATAAGTTTGTAAGTTTTCTTAAGAAACTTACCGATAGCTAACTTGCCTACGATCAATGAAGTCTTCAAACCAGGCATCGTCTATGGTGGTCTTGAAAAAGTTGAAGTCGAGTGGCTTTGGCACCTGGTCGTGATCGGGAAGGCGGTAAACCGCGATTCCTATTTTCAGGTACTCCAGACCTAAGTGGAGTTGGGAGCGACGGTTTTTTGCATCAGCGCTATAATTATCTGAAGGAAATGTAAACAGTCATGATTTATTTTTTGGCGTTAAAAGCAAACAAGTATGTTCAACTCGCGACTTCCAGTGATACTCCACTCACAGAATGAGAAAGTTAAGAGTGAATATGTCATTTATCTGTATCTTTAAGAATGAAAGTATCTCCTTTGAAAAAATTAGTAAAATTAGTTCAATGAAAGAGTTACAGACTAACATAATTACTTTCATATTTATAACACTAACTTTGCCCTCCGGCGCTGCCCGCGTTTTTGTCAGATATTACAGTGCAAAATAGTGCGTGTGTTATTCTGGTGTATGAACTATATTACTGTAAAGTTTTACATAAATCCATTCATAGCTTTTGTGTGAAAGAAAATCGGTACTGCGGCTTAGCTGTGAAAATGTAATAGACAGGCAGAGTTACCTTCGAATCGAGGAATGAGATAAGGGATAGTTATTTAACCAAAATCACTTAAAATGCAATGTAGGATATGTTTAAGACGCTGGAATGGAAAGGAAGTGGCTTTAACATCAAAGGCAAATATATCTCTCACTTGCAATTTACATACATCATCATCATCATCATCATGGCAGAGACGCTGTAGGACCTACAATAGCTACTAGCGACCTAGCTTAATCTTCTATGCGAAGCAGCGGATGAACTTGGAAAAAAGCAAGGTCATGTTCGAGGAACATATATAATAATACCGGAATCGGTTGCTACACACTGCGCTTTTCTGAAAGTTGCTCGAAAATCTGTCTACCTTAGGCAGACCTTGCAGTTGGTTAGAAACACCTTCTAAGACGAGGTGACTAGAATAATATAGATGGTTTGGACAGCGTTTAGAAAAATACTTAGAGTCTTCTCATCGTGAATATCACAGTGGCTGAAAATGAGAGTCTTTACTCAATGCATCCTACCCGTCATTACATACGGAACCGAAATTGGACACTTATTATACAGTTGGTCCACAAACTCAAAGACGTCCAGAGTACTAAGGTAAGAGCTATACTAGAGCTAAGGTCATCGAAATAGCTCACCTGCACCTAGCGATATTAGCAAACTGAAATAGCAGTAGACTGGGCAAGAAGCCCAAAAATTGATCAGTGGACTTCAAGAATCTTCAGGCTGACTGCAATAATCGTTTACTTTTCAAAGATGTGGTTATATTACTTACTATCTTAGGGTTAAGGAAGCTGGATACTTACAGTACACTTATTTTCCTCATCTTCTTCATCGACGTCTCTTAACGTGATGGTGTACTGCGGGTTGCGCCAGAATGTATCCAGGTAGTTACGGCAACCGCCGGCTGTCACACCTGACAAAATTTATAATTTCATAATTAGACCAACTCAAGATATATACTACTCCAATCGCATTATCAACAGTCTTCAATGGTCAATTGCGGGACTTAGTTTTCTTATTATTATTAATAACACAGGCTAAAAATACGGAAAACGAATTCTGTTTAACATCATATCTGATGAACTCGCCAGTAAGATTTAAGATCTTTCTAAATATTTTCAGTTAGCAGTGATCTTTAAATCACGATGCCACCAAACCTACGTGATACTCTTGGCTGAAATCTGACCTTAAACTAACCGACAAAAGACGGGATTGTTTGAGTTCTGCCTATACAAAGTTCTTGACAAGTTTGAGACGGAGTTGTCATGCGGCGGGCTCTGGTATACCAGGAGATACACGTTTATTTTATTTTATATAAATTAACGTCTAACAAGAACAAATAGGCAGTTACTACATGCTACATACGGTACACGAAGTGCGTAAGCACTTACAAAGGACATCCATCTGGGTAAAAGTTGGACAAATATTTGTTAAGCAGATGATGGCAAAATGTCTTACAATATAAAAGCAGAAAGTAATATAACCCTTGTTTTTAGATCGGTATCCGTCACTATGCAATAATATTCGCCCGGCATATTATTTTTAAAGTGAAACTTTCATGACATCGTTTTAAATTTTTGGTCTGTGTATCGCATGTCGCGTGACGCGTGACACGTGATGCGTGACGGTCGGCCAGTGTGCCAGTGCTCCACGCTAATTTGTTTGCTTTTGTCAGTGTTTAATGTAAATGTTGTTATTTATTTGCTTTATTAAAGTGAAACTTTTATTATATCGTCTCTAATTTTTTGCTCTGTGTATCGCATGTCGCGTGACGCGTAAAGCGTGACGGTCGACCAGTGTCCAGTGGCTAGTCGGACGGTGTACCAGTGCTCCACGCTAATTGATTTGTTTTTGTCAGTGTTTAATGTAAATGTTGTTATTTATTTGCTTTATTAGATTAATTTATATGCATGTGAAAAAAGATTCACTTTTATTTGATAAATTTTTTTAAGCGTATGCTTTTATAATATTAAAATTAAATATTAATGCTTTATACATGGTCCGGAGCGAGAGTGCATGGATCGCCGTATTTGTAATTTAGAACTTTATTAACACTGATAAAATCAGTATACATTAGTCCAGTAGGTTCGGAACAGAAGAAAAGCCTATGTAGATACAATTTAATTGTCACTTGAGACAGTTCCCAGTGGTACCACATTCGATGTTAGAGAATCGTAAGATGCACCTAAAAGATCTCTCTTTTTTTATAAAGTTTATTTTAAAAATAAAAGTCTATGTATGTCCAATTTACCTTTGATCCATTGTCCTTCAAATACAGACATCTCCCACTTCTTGGTGCAACCCTCTGGACACTCCTCAGGGGACAAAGAGTCGGGGTTCAAGTTACATATCTCCACTCTGTAAACGATAATGTAATCTATGTATCTCATATCAGATCAACAAGTTTTATTAATCTATTGCTCTCAGCCCGTCCATCGAAAGGTTTTAAAACGTTCTTTACCACGTTAACTGCCAGATAATATATTGCAAGTTTTTTCAGTATTATCCTGCGCAGTTTATTTCCTACGACCAGACTGTATCAGCACATCATCAGCCCGTTGAAGTCCACTGCATAGACCTCTCCGAGGACATCACAGAGCATCTGGATGCAAAAAGAAACAAACCAGGCTGACTGTACACTTGACGGTAAATGACCCAGCTCTAATTAAGATACCTGCCACTCAAGAAGAACACATACGCTACCAAGAGAATCGGATGAATGCAGATTTATAGACCCCTTGGTAAAAGCTCTTAGTTAATCTAGTATTAGTTTCATTAGAGCTGAGGGAGCATTTACGACGAGTAAGGACAATAGCTCTACAACGAGAAGGAACACTTGATACTTATCCATCTGGCCAGCGAGGTTTCATCATTATTTATCATTATTAAAGGCCATGTTGATGATTGATCGTCATGGCCTTTAATAATCCACCTCTGGATACAGCCCTTACAAAGAAGGTTTGGGCTACTATACCTCGCTGGTCAGGTGAGTTTATTTCAAGTTAATTAGCATGGCTTAGCAGGAAAAAACTCCAAACCAGTTTATTTTTTCGTTCTGTAGAAGAGGCCTATGTCGAATAGTGGGCTGTTCATCTCATCATCTCAAGCCTTTTTCAACTAATTTGGTGTAGGCTTCCTTCAACCCCCTCTACTTCTTTCTATTTTGGGCAGTTTGTATCCAATTTTGACCCGCCACTTTTTTGATGTCATCCTTCCATCTCATCTGCAGATGAGTGGACTGTTAAAAAGTACTTATGATTAGAGCTTTATTAACGTTGTGATCGCTTACTTTGAAAAATGGTGTACAAAGTCTTGGTAAGATATCCAGAACTCGCCATCATCGTCAGAAGTGAGACCTATTTCTTTTTTCTCAGCCTTAGAGATGTATCGCCAATTCTCCTGGTCCCTGATTACAAGATATAGGATTTGTAATTAGTGTCATTTTTTTTATATGGCTTTAAAATAAAAAGAAAAACTTCTGAAATGGTATTAAAGATAATACGGGTTTAGTCGAACGCGGATACAACTGCGTCTCGGCATACAACGGCAGTGGGGAGGAGCTCCAGGAAAGAGCTGATCCTACTCTGCGGACTCACAGAAGGCTTTGTCTTCCAATCTCTCACCTCTCGCCAGCATTGCTGAAACCAATGCGAGGTTTCGTTCGATCACTGCGACCAGGGACTTGACGCTCGAACTCCCATGCTGGGCAGTCTTCTAGCGTATGCTGGGTGGACTCACGGTCGCACCCGCAGTGGTGGTATTTTTCGGTAACCTCACGTCTGATTTTATTCAGATACGCAACGCAGTAACTGTACCCGGTGAGTATCTGAGTCATTTGGTAGGTGACACAGTCGGTCCTCTCTATCCAAGCTCAGCTAAAAGGGTTTGACAGTGCGTTGGCTAGCACAACCACAAATATCGGGCTGTGCCTGCCAAGAGATTGCGTCAGCACTGCCTCATACAAGATCGTGCGGACAAAATAGTATTCTAAAATAAAAAATACATATAAAAAATTTAAATAAAACGAACGAATGCAAAAAAAGCAAACACTAACATATCACTCCAAGGTCCATTCCATTCGATCGCATTACCCCAAGGGTTTCGCAATCTTAGCATTGGAATCTTGTCACTTCGGTTTGGTGTCTCGATATCTACGTACTTGACCATCGTTATGGAGTACGAGTGACCTTTGACGAGACCCGTAGGTGTCTTCAGCTCCGGGTAAAATGGGTCTGGCTGTACAAGTACAAAAAGTTTATTAATGTAATATCAAACCATAGTGTCGGTGGCAACTTTCACATACGGTAACAAAGCAAACTACAGCGCCATCTATTATAGACACACCCAACTAAGGAGGAACTACAATCTGTATCGCAATATAGAAGTTCTCTCATCTATAATGCATATGCAGCTTCATATATATACGTATGGTAGATAACTATTTGAACCTTTATCAGAAACTGGTCCCTAGAAATTTATACATTTGGAAGCAAGCAACCGATTTCATACGCACTTCAATATTGCATCCAATAAGAGAATTTCTTTCGTGTGCCTTGAGCAGAATGGTGAAGAAGTCTGAGGGCAGTTCATTCATGTAGTATATCTCTGTAATTCCTCCAGTGAAGTCTACCATGGCCTCACTTGTATTTCCACCTTTTAAGGCTTCGTAAGATCCGTGTAATCTGAAAATTGTGACCACAATAGTTGTGATAATATTTTTTTTCAAAGAAAGATAACCCCCGCACTAAGAATATTCCTATGTTGCCCCTTCACAAGTACACATGAAATGGAAAAAAATAACCCAGGCTCAGAACAGAAGTTTGTTAATTGCATAGAGTCCCATGTGGCTTGGTGGAGCAGTGGTAGCGTATGCAATTGTAGTGCTTAATGTCTCGAGTTCGTTTCCTGGGTCGGATCAAATGTTTATATAATATGCAAATATTTGTTTCGGAGTTTGGTTATTTTCTATGCATTATTTGTACGGAATTAGAAAAAGTATATTTGCATTTATGTCAAATATCTAGTACCCATAACACAAGTTCTGCTTAGCACGGGTCTAGGTGGCTTGGCTTATGTGTTAGGTGTCCGACTTTCACTTATCTCATTTTAAATATTTATTTGGGATTTGACAGCGCAGTAAGATGATCGCTTTCATTAGTCTCTACGCTATCTATGTAGTAATTTACGGTAAAAAATCTATGCTTTAGCACTTATAGTTTGACCCGAACCGAGAGTGTTACCAAGACTTTATAGAAAGCCATTGTCGAACGATTCATTCGTTGCTTAACTTGGAGTAAGTGCAGATAGAGACACTGGGAGATAGAGTAAAGGATCTAAATCACTTGGTGAAAACCAACTGGCCCTCTAAAAAAGAACAACTGTCAAGAATGTATCGTTATTGAGAAGTCAATGCCTTCAAATATGCTAACAACTATTTCATCCTTCGAATTCAGGTCAGCCTTGGAGCAGCGGAAGTTCGACGGAAGTTCCATGAAAAAACTGATACTCAAGTGAAACCAGTTGAATTAGTAACCGACTCCAAATAATCTTGGAAATAATAAAGGCAAGGAAGATGATGGGTGGCATAATAGAAATAATACTATCCAAATAAAGCTGACAAAAAGTTTATTGAACTTACTTAATTATTTCGTTTTTCTGTTACTGTCTAAACACGTCCTACACATTTGCTTCATAATCAAAACGGATTTTCGCAATTTGACGGCACGGTTGGTTGATTTAAGCGGTCACCACACCGCTTCCTAATCAAGTACTATGGGTTAAACAAGTAACCCACTATGGGTTAAATCCTACATGGGACAACACTTTGTGTGATTCATGTAGGATTTGAACCCGTCCTCCTTGTTTCATGTATATTTGTAAAGTCCCCCGCGACACAGAAAGTAATTTATAAAGCGGGAGTTGTCTCTTAAAAAAAGATATTTTCACTCACAACATACACATACATATTAATTCATAAACTATACTTACTTAGCATAGGCCTTCTCCAAGAGAGCGCACCAGAACTCGCTCCTCTCGGGCGAGTGCAGGAATGCGAGTTTTCCATTCAACAGTGGCAGGCGGTCGTCTATCACCACGTCTACCCATCGTCCGTATTGCCACAATCTGGATGTTACATTTATCAACAGCCTTCAATAGTCCACTGTTAAACACCGTCAGCACTAGTAGGGGAACCTACGATGCTAAACGGGGATTTACACTACTACTAGAAACCTAGTGCAAAGTTACAATCAGGTTTTAGCCTGTTACACCACACTGGACAGACGACTATGTATGGGGTTTATTTAAAGTTTTCTATTCTCCCTGCAGTGTCGCAGGATAACTGCGTAGCTTATCCATTAGTCGCCTCTTACGAAACCCACGAAACTACTAACCATTAGTCCTCTACTGCCATATAAAATTTCCAGACGTGATCATCTCATCTAGAAATTTCTGGAGACTCCTCCCTTTATATTGAAGGCAATCCCATTCCGACTTATACTTAAATGTTTTTTAGCGATTGGATTAGTCAAATACACTTTTTTAGCAACTTAAAGCAAAGTTGACAAATTTCTAAGTTCAACACCTTTAGGTCTTTGGATTTTTTTAAAACAATTTTCGGTAACTGCTGGTTGTATTTCCATGAACGTTTCCATCCATTCATCGTTTTAAGCAATTGCTTACACTACCTTATTTTTTTTTTAAGCTTTCTTCCTTTTTTCGACTTTTCTATTCAAACTGAACCCCGACTAATTTCTTGATTTGAATTGGATTCTACTTTTAAAACGTGGTTCCCGTGCATAAGAACTTACATAATAGACTTGAACGTCCACCTGTGCCAAGACACCTAGCCGATTTACTAATAAATGAATTGTATGTAATTATAACTTATAATATATCAATGTTTCTTCTCTTACCGAAAGTGAAAGACACCAGCGTACTCTCCTTTTTCAAAGTTCTGGTCCTCAGGTACCACTTGGGAGAATAGTCTAAAATAAAGAAAATAATTCGATAAGAATATCTTATTGTGTATGTAGGTTGTCACGCTTAAGAGTAGCTTATATCCTTCCTCAAGAATCGAAAGATCTCAGACAGCAGTGGGACATTATGGGTTGTTGATTGATTGATTAATTGATTGAATATTTATTTTAAGTATTATTGATGTCCTGCCAGTGGTTTTGCGTAAAGCATCAGTCAACCTATTTCTGTGGGCATGTCAGACACGAACCGATTAAAACCGACGTTTCGGGTACTTGAAACCGAGGAACCAGGTGCACCCTATAAATAAAAAACTTGGAACCTTGTACCTCAGGCCACCAAAATTTTGTAGATGGGCCCCTCCTGTGTGGGAACTACGATTTCCCGTTACTATCACCCGGGGTCGCTTCCAGATTTCCCCATCGCACCCGTCGATAAAATTCGGCGAGCGCTTCCGCCTGCAAATTCCACGGGGGTGTTCCAAGGCGCTCGCCGCCTCGGTCGACATTGTGCGGTATCCGCGTATGACTATGACCGCCAATACCCTCCGAGGTCACCAGAGGCGCGCCTTATTCTGGTCAGTCAAAGTCGCCACCCACACCCTTGCCCCGTACAGCGCCATCGACCGGACAACCCCCGTAAAGAGGCGCGCCACTACATGTGCCTGCTTCTGCTAGGGTCTGGAGCAAACGCAAAAACGCAAGCAAGTGACAGATGGCCTCATCTGTCACTTGCTTGCGTTTAAGAAGGACATAGATCATTCTGCAATCTCCGGCGCCTGAGTCGCCAGCGGTACTTGGTCCATTCCCGGCCTGTAAACGTCCTACACTACGTTTGCCGAGACGCGGTCTCCACTCAAGAACCCGTTTACGTTTTATCATTCTACGGCAAATATGGTCAGCCCTCTGTCACTTTAGCTTGCTAATCCTGTGGGCTATGTCGATGACTCTGTTCTCTGGCGGATCACCTGTTTCTTATCGCGATCCCTTAGAGTACCGCGAGGGGCTTTAAACTTGTGGACCAGCCGTACCATATGTGTCATTACAGGTAGGATGCACTCAGTGAAGACTCGTCTATAGGCACTGTGGGATCGACGATCGTATTATTAAACTAAATTGTGGTGTCGCTCAATGACCCGTAAAAAGCTCCATTGAGGGGGCGGGGGCGAATATGATAACTGAAGTTGACTCTAGGATGGCTGATACTAATACCATGGCTGTAGTACTAAAACGTTAGAATCAAAATTGTTATTAAAAGACCATGCCACTTATTATTTCAGAATAATGATTAGTAAATAAATATTTAAGTAAGCCGATGAGCAAAATGAGGAAAACATCTTGTTTGTACATTGCATATTTCCGGGAAACTCGTTTATTTTAACATTGTTATCACCGACAAATAATATATTTGTGCATTGTTTTGCTGCTTGCTTATCAACGTGCTTTTAAATACTTGTATCAACGCCTACTCGTCATTTTGAAAAGTCTTACATGTTTGTTGTATATTTTACAAGATTCTTCCCGCGGGTTGATTCGTGTAGAGATTTTAAGGGAATTAATCGTATCCTATTATCGGCATTCCTAAATTATTTCTCATACTATTTGTCGTTATAATAATCAATATTCGTAAAATCTTCAATATTAATGATAACTTAATTTATGAAACTCATAAACATCACAATTGATTACAATACTAATAAAAATCTTGGTTTATCCTGGTATTTGTTTCCATTTAATTTTTAATCTAAATTAATCTAATGAGACCAGAAAGGTAACAGAAGTTCATTTAAAACAGTTAACAGTAACTCAGGCAGGAGGTGCTCATAGCCAAATTGCTCTCGGTGATTAGAAATAATAACCAAGGGTAAGCTACAATGGTGCGGTTGGTACCTGGATGGGTGACTGCCAGTGGCATGATTCCATGAGCGTCTTCGTGATTCAAAGATCACGTTACGCAGATAGTCCTGGTTGTTACCATAGGATAAAGTGAAGTCGTGAAGTTTAGTTGGAGGTCTTTGGGCAGCTTAAAAAATATTCAACCACAAGATTACGTAGCTACTACGTTATCTTGCCAATCCCCAAACTGGAAATATTACTGCGTCCAAAAAATTTTAACTTCAAAAAAATATGAACGTTTATTTACTTTCTGTGCAGCGTTAGATTGGCTACTGCGGCTAGAAACCAGCAGTCGCCAAGAAGTCCTTGCTGCACGTCGAACCGGCTGTAGCTCTCCACGAAGAACTGCGGTTCCTCGAATATTTGCTGCAAGTAATGGTTAATATCATCAATAGGTTGTTCCCTAATGTTCACAAATTTTAAAAAGTTTTATTGGAAACGTGACGATTTTTATTAAGTTAGAAGATAGTCATCTTTATTACGAAATTGATCACAAAGAGAATCTGATAACGTAATTAATATAAAAATATTTAATGGTATGATTGCATTTTATAGCGACACTAGAAAGGAATCCTTGATAAGCCTTGTATGTTGATATGTTGTTTTTTCGATTGTATACACGCTGAATACATGCATTTTGAAACAAAACTTCTGTACACACGCTTAACTTGGGGAGTAAGCTGGTGGATGCGTCATGAAAGCGTTACGAATAGTGTCATCGGGCGAGGCGAACGGAAGCTACGAGAGAGTATATGCAAATGAAGATAGAAAAAGAGAAAGTTACGTTTCGTATATTACTGTAGGGGCGGGAAAGAGTTGCGAACACACATTTTCTTTCTCTCTGTTTTAAATAAGTTTTACTTCAGTTTTGTGGTCTGAAGCATACACGGTTTTTGGTCAGCGCCGGATTGAACAACCTAATCACGACTAATTGTAAGATCTAAATAATTTAAAGTATGGCTAATGTGAACTTATTCCCACCACTATCCCTGCACATCCCATGGCTGTACTAAGAGAAAAATACGTAGGACCTTATAGCAACCCCTCTGAGGAGCGAGGTATAGTTGACTAAAACCTTTCTAAGGCGAGGCCTGTGTCTAGCAGTGGACTGCTGTTGTGATGATGTGATAGTGAGAACTTACCCCGGGTCTCACCCAAATTATGTGCTTATCTAAGCTCTCCTTGTAGTAGAGACTTTTGTTAGTGGCAGGAAACTCTGGATCTTCAAACAACTTGCCTTCAGCTAAGCATCGAGACCTGATCTCCTGGAAGTCTTGGTATGTTGCAGGACCAAAAGATGCAGGACGGGTCTCCCCTAGCTGTGGATAGAAATATACTATTTAATATTGACCTTGCTACTTTATATTGAAAAATGGCTGATAGCTGATGACATCAGGAATAGCTTAGGTTACTTTTGTTTGAATACCTTCAGTCCACGGAGTTCCCCGTGGTTATAAATATTTCGGACATCTAACACACAACGCCATCTCAGTCAGTATCAAGCTTAGCAAAGCTTGTGTTATGGGTACTAGACAACTGATATAAATACAAATAAACTTTTTTTGTAAATACAGACATAGAAACCGAATATTTACAGATCTTACAAACATTTATTCCGGGAATCGAACCTGAGATCGCATACACTGCTACTGTGCCAGCAAAGCAGTCGGTTATTGTTGTAAAGGTACAACAACTACCTTGGGTATATCAACTAGCTAAAAAGTAGTGTTAGGCCAGTTGAACTTTTATCAGACTATAGCGAAGCTAAAAAGAAGGGTAATATTTTTGGCAGTCTATGTGAAACTATTGAACCAATTTCAATTTATAACGTGTCAATAATACTCGATTGCATGTTAGCTATATAAACTGCATCACAAGTTTTAATGTCGTCGGGCTTTTAAACTCGTTTTCATTTTCAAGTTGACAATTTTAACAAAAGAAAAACCGGCTTCATGAACTGAACCGAATTGAAATGAAGGAACTACTTACAAAGGAAGCACGAACTGTCAAATCAAAAAAGAAAATCGCTTCACCCAGTCGAAAGTTCTAAGGTAACAAACGTAAAAAAATACAGTCGAATTGAGAACCTCCTAATTTTTTGAAGTCGGTTAACAAGAAAAAGTTTAATTGGGCACTAGCTTTATAAGGAATTATTAAACGCCTATGCAACGTTTAAAGGACATAATTAGAGAACTATTTAAGAGATACATAGTACATAAGTAAAATTTTAACAAAAAAAACCAACTCAAGAACGACCAAAGAACGATCGACAAGGGGCCAAACGAGAAGCATCAGTTTTTAAATAAAAAGATTCATCAAAATCGGTTCACCCAGTCGAAAGTTCTGAGGTACAAACATAAAGAAATACAGTTGAATTGAGAACCTCCTCCTTTTTTGAAGTCGGTTAAAATAATTCTATAGTCTATTAACCGACCAGATATTTGACTATTAATGCTTTGTTCTAATAAAGCGTTATTAAGACCTTTTTGCATTTTCGAATATCAGTACAACTGGCTGGGCTAATAGCCCAGATGTACTGATATTGAAAAGCATCCATCATACTCAAAAGCAAAAGAAATCGCGGGTCGTACTACCCGCTTCTATATTTAGAGATGTGGCGATTATAACTTTGGCCGAATAGCCGAATGGCCAATTAGTCAGCTGTAAAGAGGCCGAGTATTCGGCCAAGCCGATCAGGGTTTCGGATATTTCCGCTACCCCCCTCGCATACGGCGTCGTAGCGTATGCGTATCGTAATCCGCGTGTACGATGAGAGCTATACAAGCACGAACATTTTCCTACAAATCCGCACGCGATGCGATGTTACAGCGAATCGTAGAAAAAGTTTATTGTCATTACAATGGTCGCAGTGTACTGACGTTAAACACAAGCGTAAAAAGTTAAAATATAAGTTTTTTTCTAAAGTGATGGTAAGTATTGTAAATGTCTCTTTCCTCATTCGATAAAAACTTATCATCTTCGCGTGTATGATACACGTTCTTCTTCAAGTTCACGTGCAGCAACAAACATTCTCTTCATGTAATTATTTCTAATGTATGGAAGGATCCAATAAGCACGTCGTTTACTATTTCTAACAAAATCAAACAGTAAAAACTACTCTTCGATAGATAATTCGATAAATGGACGATTTTTTTTATTTGATAGCCTACCAAAATGACTCTGCTCAGCCTGTTAGAAAACTTGAGTAGAATCTAATAGTGAGGGCCACCATACTTACTGCGTCCGCAGACAATGCAGTATAGTGTTTCTCACTATGGCAGCCTACTGAGATGCTTTTTAACGTCCTGTTAGCAGGGGAAAAGTGGGAGGGAAAAAGGTGTGCTAATAGTGAGTTCTAGTTTTTAACTGTTCGGCACAGGAAAGAAGTATTTCTATGACTATGAGGCGGTGAATTCCAAGGTCAGCACGTCATGTCCTGTAGAAGAAGGGAAAAGATGGAATCAGTTGGAAAAGCTCTAGAACACTTTCCATGGTACTGGCGGTAGAGGACTGACGTAGAGGCGATATCTCTCCGCAACTGCAGAGGCTCAAGGGACTCGGTGGTATCGCAACTGTTGATAATGCGGACTCCTCGCCGCTCCAACTGATCAAGAGTATCAAGCAAAGCAAATACGTGCTCCACACACGATCGAAACTGGGTCTTAAAAAGAAGACACAGATGCTCAAGCGCCAAGAACGGTCTCACCCTGTTCAGTATCAAGTTTCCGCGAGGCCGCCCTTGTGATGCTCTTGATGTACTCCCGCAGGTTAAGGTCCCAGCAAATATCCATAACCCGGATACCGTGATTATCCCATAGTGGCATTTGAGTGCTCTGAAAATGGGCAGGGGAAGAAACAGAGACATTTTGGTAAGGAACGCGCACACCTGTTTTTTCTTAGCGTCAAACTTGACCAGATTCTCATCACCCCATTGTGAAATGCGCTTCAGAACCCGGTCGAGTTCGAGGAGTAGTTTGGCTGTAGGGTGTCTAACATATCGCCCATGGATTGTACCAGCGTTTGCATAGCAATGTATGTTACCAAGGGCTAACATTTCATTGATAAGCAGTAGAAATAGTGTGGGCGACAGTACGGAGCCCTGAGGTGCACCAATGTTAACCTGCCGAAAATTAGAGGCCACACCGTGGCAAAAAATCCTAATGCGCCGCTGATGCAGCTATGAGTAATCAATGCCAATGTTTATTTCTCGTGGTGGGTAGGAATAAACACAGCAAACACTACAAAACAAACATTTTGTTTGACAAATTTCAGATATGTTTTTTACCATAAATCATTTTAGAAACTGATCAATAATGGAAACATTGCTTTGTTTTACATTTCAAAATGTGTAAAAATGATTATAAAGTAAAAATATGCATCCATAATATTGAGAAATACATATAAAGTAATAAGCAGAATAGTCGGCGCTCTTTGCCGAATATTTGCCGAGTGATCGGCACATCTACTATTACATGTACTACATGTACTACATGTTTTAGATAGAATAAATAAGAATAAGGATAATACTACGTGTCTGATTTTTCAGCACGACATCTAAGGAATGGCCTACGAGATTCAGTTTAACTAAATTATTTCATGATATTTAACAAACAGTAGTTAATTCTATAAGAATTGCTACTATTTAAGTTTAGTTAAGTTTTAGTTATTAGATATTTATTTTATGGTTTAATACACAGAAAAAATACATTCTCACTGCCTCAGTGGCACAGTGGTAGCGTGTGCGACTACTGTCCATTAGGTCTCGGGTTCGAATCCTGAGTCGGACTAAATGTTTGTATGATCTGCAAATATTTGGGTCGGAGTTTGGATGTTTTCTATGTGTAATATGTATGTATTTACAAAAAAAAATTATGAATTCATATCAGTTGTCTAATACCCATAACACAAGCTCTGCTTAGTTTGGAACTAGATGGCGTTGTGTGCTAGATGTGCGAAATATTTATTAATATTTAATTTGTTTTGTCCCTGTAAACCGAGTTCATTAAGGTAAATATGAATATTAATTTCGTATGTTTAAGATTTACAAAATGAGAAAAGTTTTACTCCTGTAATTAGTTCGTGGGTACCCTAGGACTTTGCGTCCCACTGATCTAAAATATTGCTTCACCCCTTGATACGTAAATCCCATTGAGTCTTCAACTTATCAAAAATCCCCAAAACAAACGTTAAAGGTAAAACCAATGATTTTATAAATACGAACATCCTCATAATATCAACAATATTTAACAATTCATTCCTATAGGCCTCTCCTTAGATAAAGTAAGAATCGACTATTCACGAAGAAGCAAACTGTGCAGTAAAGTGAAACCCAAACTTAAAAGTCATAACTCAAATCAAGGAGGTCTTAGCATACTACGTCAAAATTCTTTTCCGAGGAAAAGCCTAAATGCGAACACTTAAATAAAATAATAAAAACAAACCCAAAACAGTTGTTCGCCTGTCGGCATACGCATTTGACTTCCATGGTAATTGGGAGGCATCTTCAACATATACTCCTTATGGTAATCAACGGTGGAGAGAACTTTGTTCGTGGTGCAAGACCTCGGCGTATCCATTAACGTCATTTTACTGATTGGTTCTTTATTTAATTTAACTTCATCGGAGCCAATAGCTTCTTTCATAAACGCCAGTTTTTTATTAGCAATCGCATTATTCTGAACAGTGCATGTAGCTTTGCCTATTTTCTCTTCAACTTCCTCAGTCTTAGTAGCGGTTGTTTTGGTAGCCCAAAAAGATTTATATGAGCTACGTTCTCGAACTTTTTGATTTTGACATTTTGAAACTTTGGCTTTCTTGAAATCATCGCATATTCTTGAAATAAAACCGTTGTCTTCAATGAATTTCCCATCCTTTTTGTTTTTTCCCAGACTTTTTTCTGCATCTTTATTTTCATATAATATTTTTTCCGACTTCGGAGTCACTATTGATACTGACTTCTTATTTCGCGTTGTCGTAGTATTTTCCAGAGCACTTGATTCATAATATTTCTTCAAATAACCAATATCTTCGTTCTTCCGTTTTAACTGAACCACTTCGTCTACCATTTTGGTGATTTTGCGTGTTCATGTATTGATATGTGTGAGGCAACTAAATTATTTGAACTAATTAAGCACTACATTTAAATGGTTTTCCCCAGTTCAATAACAAAGTGGATGTTCAAAAATAATTAACCATGGTTTGTGGTTAGAACTAACAATTATTCAATATGAGTACCTACCTGTTTTAATAAGAAACCTAAGATTTCGAGTATGGTGCCAAGGGGCAACTTTTAGGTTTATTGTAACACTAGCTATAGCCGCAACTTTGTCCACGTGGTATAGTCACTTTGGGTAGCATTTTTAGAACCTTTTATGCCCTCCTTCTAGACTTTAGTCTAGACTAACATTTAAATCGGTTCTGTAGTTTTGGTATGATAGCTCGACAGACAGACAGAGTTACTTTTGCATTAATTAAAATTAATAAATTAACCATATAAATGAGAATGTTATGTATAGTTATTATTTATGTAAATTTTACCTAAACGGTCTATTTACAGAACCTAAAAGAGTTTTACCTGCCAGTGTACCTACATTAAAAGACGAGCGCACCCGCAAGGCTGAACGCAATGAATGACACAGAGCAAAGAGATAGAATGTAATCTGGTACAGTTCATTCCCCCTTTCTTTTTTTTTGACGAGGTGTAAAATCTTATTGATGTGAGTACCGTTTACACTCTCAAATCCATTTAGTGAAACGCTGTTAATTTTAAATTACAAACAGACACACAGACAATTCACACAGAATACATATTCTGTCTATATATATTGCCTTGCGTTTTAAAATCCTGCTATGTTGATGATATAACTTAGAAAAGTAATGCTATAATCAAATTTATATAATAAAACCTCATACAACCCAGTTATGTTAAGGAATATACCCTCGAAAGCCGTTGTCTTGATGTTGACGAAATATAGTATCAATTCAGACAGACACCCATAGTTGAACAAATGGTTTTGCGTTTTTTTAAGTTTCCATAGTTCAATTCTCGGAATACTTATAGTTGCGTCATATCCGTCGTTCCGTCCGTCCGTCCTCGGCTTAATTTCCAAATGCTAGTGCTAGAAATATTTAACATTGCATGGATATATACAGTTCATAATAATACACAAAATACTACATCAACAAATTGCTAAAGTAAAATCATGAAGAAAAAATTTTTCGGGTACCTCCGCTACACGTAAAGTGGAGATGTTTTTTTTTCTATCTCATAGTGTGGAATATTATTAGATATGTCCTTTAAAATATTGAGAGGTTGCTAAGATATATTTTTTTAACTTTGGTATCCATTTACAGATATTTAACTTTAGGGAAAAGGATACCGACTAAAAACCGAACACCGACTGCCGAGTACTATTTAGGAATTCGGGGAACCAGGTGTATCCTCGAATGGAAATTTCTGGAAGCCCAACGTACCTCGAGCCACCTACTATTTGTGACCACCTCCCTCTAAAAGCTCAACGGTGGGCTTCACAAATCTGAAAAAAATCATGATTGTAGTCCATATAATGAACTTTAAAGCAAAACTTTAACGGATTACATAACTTTATTTGTTCACGAGTTATATCGAAGTCTTACTTGTAAAATTCGCTTACTTACAAAACATTTTACAAAAAAAAAACTAAATAGTAAGTAAACACTATTCATAGTAATAAATACCAACCCCACCTTCTAAATCCACGTGACTACGGAACCCAATTCTATACGTGGCAAGACAAGCACTTGACCTGTTTTTATAAATAATATAAGTTTTCATAAATACGAAACTCGAGGTTGAACTTTGCAATTCGTGTTGGAATACAAAGCACGCGTATTCACAGCTGCATATACGTAATGTAACATAATTAGGTTAACTAGACCGCAAGAAGGAAATTGACGTTCAATATTATCTCTTTTTAAAGAATTACACAACATAACATAACACAAAACAAAACAACTATAAACAATTAATTAAATCGCCTGTTACAGTATTTCTTCTGAAATCTGATACACAATGCCATCTAGTCCCAAACTAAGCAACAACTGATATAATAACATTGATACTTTTTTTGTAAAACATTCCAAATAAACAAAAAACACCAAACTCCGAAACTAATATTTGCAGATTATACAAACATTTGAACAAGATCCGGGTCGATACCCGGATCTTGTTCAAATTACACAACATAACATAACACAAGACAAAACATCTATAAACAATTAATTAAATCGCCTGTTACAGTATTTCTTCTGAAATCTGATACACAATGCCATCTAGTCCCAAACTAAGCAACAACTGATATAATAACATTTATACTTTTTTGTAAACCATTCAGAATAAACAAAGAAAACACCAAACTCCGAAACTAATATTTGCAGATTATACAAACATTTGAACAAGATCCGGGTATCGAACTCAAGGCCTCAAGAACAGTAGTCATATACGCTACCACTGTGCCACGAGGCAGTGATTGTGTTAAGTATTTAACTTACCGAGAACCAGCAGTGTTGATGTAAACCGACGAATATGCACAGTGTATGTGAATATACATCACAGCATAAGGAATATACATCTTTAAAAACATGCGTTAAACGGACACAAAGAACACCAGACTGAGAACAACAATTTGTAAATCACACAAAGTGTTGTTCCATATGGGATTTGGCACACATGGAAACACTTGGCGCAGCGGAAAGCGGTGTGGCGACTGCCTAAACCACTAGACCAACCGTGCAGTCAGATTCAAAATACCTCTAACTACGGTACAAACGACAACAAGACGAAAATGTTGAGTTGCTTTCAAGAGATTCACAAGTTTACAGGACAGAGACAATATAAAAGAATGTTAATAGATTTAAATATTGTGGATGAAAGCGTTTCGTGGCTTCAACATCGGGACCGATCATTTTTTCGTTGTATGCAGGATAAATGATATATTCAGGTAGTGGCTGTCCCGGGTTCCTGCCCCGGTAACTGAACTTCAAAGAATACAAGTGGATATATTGAACGAGGAAAGTAAAAGTTTAAAGAGAAACTCGAATGTGTATTAAATAACCCTGAATGGGATAAGAGAATCTGAAGAGTGGTCTTGTACATTCGGCCACCCAGGTTTGTAGCGTTGCCAGAGAAATGAAAGGTAAAAATGTTAGACCAGAATGGTGGAATAAGGATATCAGTATAGAAGAGCATGAGAAGAAAATAGCATGGTTGAATGTGCTGGCAAGTAAAACCAACAAAAGAATGAAACCTTGGTATGGATGATGATGTGCAAAAGAGAAAGACTTTTATAAGTTAAAGAAGAGTTAACTGAAGGAACTAACAAAGGATCAAAGCAAGCAAGCAAGCAAGGAAAAGAGAAGAATATAAGAAAAGGTATGAAAGACAATTTGGAAAACTGTCAAGTCGGTCCCGGGAAAATTAAAAAAAACTGATTTGACTGTCGTTAGAAATACGGATGGTAATAATCTGAATGCGAAAGCAAAACAGTTAGTTGGAAGGAATATTTTAAAAGTTTATGTGAACGTGGGGTAGTGATCTGCGATAGTGAAGGTACTAAGATCGCAAATGTATCATGTGTCAGTGAAATTAATAGTGCGCACGGTATTAGTGTGGATGAAATATTAAGAGCGATGAAGAGTATATATATGACAGTGTGTCGAGTGAGATGTTAAAAAGAGGAGGTGCTTTGGTGGCTAACCGGTTGTACCAACTTTTTAACATATGCTGGCGGACCAGTAGACGAATTCCTTCCTTTTAAACAGCGGAATTATGTCAGCTTTGACTGGTGCAAAGCTGGAAAAAGAAAGGAGTCACAACAGGAGTACTCAAGCTATAGGGGAATCAGCCTTCACAATATGGTCCGAAAAATGTGTGCTGAGGTTTTGATTCAGAGAGTGATGAAAGAAAATGACGAAAAAATATGTTACGTGCAAGGTGGGCTTTGAATGGGAATGGGATGTACCAGTAAGGTCTTCTCATTCCGATCAATATAAAGCTCTCCAAACGTCAGAAAGTTTCCAGCATGTTTATCGATCTCGAGAAGGACTATCACCGAGTGGTGAGAGACGATTTGTGGTCAACACTGTCTATGTCACATACATAGAAGTGTTGGAAGAGGTCATCCACGGCGAGCATTTACCGTTTAAATTGGTGATGTTCTGCAAAAAGGTAATGTGAAAATCACCAGGAACCGACGCACCTGCATGTAGCGGTTAATTAAGTGGGGATGAATTGTTTCTGCCTTCCTTTCTGGCAAACAGGCGTGACTGTATGTATAAATAACATAAAATAAATGGAATAAATTTATTCGTAATCCTTATCAGGAAATTATAAACTATGTGGGCTGGCCATTTAGCCGCAGAACTGATAGCCATTGGGGTAAACGGGTTCTTGAATGGAGACCGCGTCTTGGCAAATATACTGTAGGACGTCCATGGGCCAGGTGGAGTGATGATCTGCGCAGGAAGGTTCGCAGGAGCTGGATGCAAAAAGCCAAGGATCGAACTAAGCGGCGTGCAATTGGAGAGGCCTTTATGAAGCAGTGGACTGCTATAGGCTGGTGATGATGAAATTCATTACAAAAAAAATATTATTGGCAATTGAAATTCATTACAAAAAGTTTAACACAACAACCCATAATGTCCCACTGCTCGGGTCGGGTCTCCTCTCAGGAAAGGGTTAAGGCCATACGTCCCCACGCTGGCCAAGTGCGGGTTGGGGACTGGCAAGAATACGTTGTGGCTACGTAAATCTTGCCGTTGGATGTTTTTAAGCCGCCCGAAGGCCTCCAACTAAGCTTCACGACTGTTATCGTATGATAACAACCGGGACCGACTGCTTAACGTGACCTCCGAATCACGGAGACAAGTTTTCGATAGGCAACCTACTTATATTCTTTCAACATTCATTTAAGATACGTTTTATCAAAAAGTCTGATAGCAGCAGAATCGAGCAGTGGGTGAGATCCCATTGTTCAATTCTGCAGCAGACTATTAAAGTATACCAAATACCAAGTATAAAGCAGACTACAGCATACCATGTTACTAATATGCACAGTCACAATGTTGACGATGATGAAGTAGGTCACACTTTCTCCCATTACACCACCTAGTTTATCGACGTCAGTGCTATTACCGTTCTAATCGTAAGACTATACTTTACGATACTTACGATAGGTACTGTTTTCATAGACCATAATTTACTTTATTTGCTTATAATTACATATAAGTATTACATGAGGTCATCCGGCAGAGAACCAAGGTCATTGACATAGTCCAAAGGATTAGTAAGCTGAAATGGCAGTGGGCTGGCCATATTAGCCGCAGAAATGATTACCGTTGGACTAAACGAGTTGTTGAGTGGAGACATATAAGTTAGCAAATAATCGTTTAGTATTGGGAGCATCGTTTTCAGGGGTGGGTAAGATCCCACTGTTCAATTCTGCAGCAGACTATTAAACTATACCATATACCAAGTATAAATCAGACTATAGCATACCATGTTACTAACATTCTCTGTCACACTGTTGACGTCGATGCTGGTTACTCTCATAATAAATACCACCTAGTTGATCGACGTCAGTGTTTTTACCGCACTAACCGTAAGACTGTATTTTACGATACTTACGACAGGTACTGTCCATGGTCCATAATTTATTTAATTTATTTATAAATACATATAAGTTAGAAAACATCTATTTAGTACTAGGAGCAACGTTTTAAGCTAACGTTGCTTGTGTCAGTCAATACTCACAAAGAAAACACATTATATTTTGTAAAACAGCTATATCAGAATGAAAGTTAAAAATTTACATTTTCGAAATAATGTCACAAAGTATAATAACATAAAGTTAGTTTTAAAGAAAAACAAAGAGTGCCTACAGAAAATTCAATATAACGATATTTGCAAATAACTTCGAACTAGTTTTTAATCTTTTGCGGGCCAACGCCGATAATTCCAGCCGGTTTCTCTTTTATTTCTTTATGAGTCGTGCCATTATTTACTTCAATCCTAGCACTCGTGAAAAAACCGATAGACATCTTTTCAGTTGTGCGCACTGTCTGTGGCAACTTTTGATAATATTGCAGATTTGATATAGAGAACCCATAAAAGTGATGCCCTTTATACGTGTTGGCATAATTACAAAATACGAGTCCGCTTAACGTTGCCTCGTAGTATATTTCAATATCCAATGTACCTTGTGTCGCCGAAAGTACTGCCACTACCTTGCCTCCTGGAGGTATACTCGTTGATACAGTAGAAGTAGTTCCAAGTGTGACAGTTCTGGACTTCGTTTGATCTTCTCCCCAAGTTGAAGTATAAGATAATGAAGTAGACCCACCCACGCTTCCTGCTCCAAAATTGACATTGTAGTTGATTTCTTGTCCAATGCTCAGTTCTCCTCCCGAACTCCAGGTATGTCCGACTGTCTCCTCCACCTGCTGCGTTACGGACGTACTGTAAGTGACATCTATGTTGTGATGGTTATTAGTATACTTCGCTTCTGCGACAGCAACAGGCTTCGACTGAACACCGAGGACTTTGGCTCTCACTGGTTTTAAAGTTCTCATGACTTGATTCCAATCGTATTTATCATACACATTTCCCCAAGGCGTAGGAGCTTTTAGATAAACATCGTCACAACGTTTTCCTTTATATTTTTCTGTTGCTTTTTTCAAGGTTTCATCGTCGAGACCAAAAGTCTTTCTTTCCTTATCGCTTATGACGGATGTGTCGGAGCCGCTGAAATGAACGGAAACTTCTTCCGACGTTTTGCCCGGTTTTATTTGAATATTAATACGACTATACGCAATAGTTGATAGAAGTGAGAAAAGTAGGTATTTTGCCAACATTTCGATCTGAAATTATAAAAATACGATTCATTTTATAGAAATTAAACAATTATTGATTACCTTTTTTAATTTTGTATTAATATTTTATTTAATATTGCTCCTGTAAACCATCCTTGTTTTAAAATAATCATTATTTCTCAGGAACTTTGCCATTTTAGAAATGAAAATTGTATCCGATTCTTTACCACGATCACGGATCGCCATGTCGGAATTGATCGCAATTAATCGCCGTGTCGGACTCGAACCGACTGAATCTGCATGCCGTTTTAGGTACTGCCACTCATTGGTCAACGGTTACTTGCAGTACCTGGCTTGTTCCCAGACCCAGCGCACCGGGAGAAGGCAGAAACCATCTTCTGAAAGAAAGTGACTCTCTACGGATCGGACGAAAATGATTTTCGAAGTAATAATTTGTGGTGATCCCTAAAGCTAGCCAGTATGAGAGTGTATGTTTATGGAGACAATCCTCCATAACGGGTATTTAAGCACCGCTCACACTCAGTAAAATTTCACATTCCAAATAACTTTCAGGTTTTGTTTTACTTTACTTGTTTTGTTTTAATGTTTACTTAATGTCGTTGTCTTATCCATTATTATGAGCTGTCTTTAATTTATATATAAATGCACTGTAATATTATATGCTTGACCGTATACCACGTGCAATATTTAAATATATGCGTCAAAAATTATTAATTAATTAATGGATTAATAGTTAAGGGTGACAGGCAGTCAAATCAGTTTACAAATCAAGGAGTTCTAGGATAACAAACAAAAATTGTTGAAAGAAAGAAAAAGAGAAGAATGAAAGCAATCGTATCTTAAACATAAGTACATTTGCTAACTGAGTAACAGTGTACACCCACACTTACTTACTAATACTATTACACTAATAAATTTGAAATTAACTCTTGTCGGTCTGGTACTTGGCAGTGTATGCCAAATTTCATGGAAATATATATTTATAATTTATTAACAAGGACTTAAACATCATGCAATTAAACAGATTTAAAGTTAAGCATCGACTAAGTGAGTGGCTATTACTAACTAAGAGGTTATTCAACTACTGAAACACTTCAATAATTCTTAAAGTGACAGCATTACTGTTTTATCACAATTTATAATTAATATTTGCATATTTTGTACACACGGTAATCCATAATATAACCAACTCAGTGCCTTCATTGTCTCAAGGCCTAACAAAACCCACTGTTGGGTTAATTTATAGCTGAAAATCGTCTCATAAGACAAGGTTCAAATTTTTGAAATAGCAATTTCGTAAAACCAACAGAATTTTAACCTACTATATTTTACTGGTGTAAGAATTTTTGATCAAAATTATTATTATTTGTGCATTTAATTTTCTAGAAATCTGAGTTTCGATATTTTAATGAAAACCGCGGGATTAGGCCGAGTGGACTTCATTTGAGTGAGTTGGGACTGAGGCTGTAACCTGTGATGTTGTGTCGTCCTGTAAAAACTTAAGAACAATGCGGCAAGTGTTCAGTATAACGGCTTATCGCATAGTAATGTATGTGTTAGTGGGGAGTTCAATCTGTTCTGTAAAGTGATGGAGATGTTGTGGCATAACTCCGGTGCTGGAGAGTACAAAGGCACAATGTACACTTTAGTCATTTTCCGAATTTGAACTACTTCTTCTTTCAATTCTGTATACTTATGTATCTTGTCAGCTATCGTTTTCTGTAAATTGTACGTGCTAGGAACTGCAATAACTATTAAGTATTATTATTATTTATTTTCACAGATTGTCAGTAACAGACTTACAGACAGAAGTAATCAAATCCGCTATATTGATTACTCAAACCTACGTTTTGATGCCAACTGCTTGTAAACACACATTTAATATCAATCTATCTTTTGGCATATCAGACTAGTATTGGTACGAGGTATAAATAAACCTTATACTATAATGTTCTGGTGCCGTTATAATGTTATTTTTTTTGCAAAGTATATTATAATACCATAGAAATATCACAATTATCGAATAAATACGTCAAAGTCACATTAGTGAAGTGTACAAGTAACGCTTTTCCAATTCCAAGGATACCAGACACGGCATATTTATCTAAAATTGATATTCTAACACTTTATGACCGATAGAGGGCGCCACATTAGATTCAATGACACGTCATATAGCCTATAACCAGCGGACAACCAAGACGCTTCTAACGATACCTCATTGGTCCAGTTCTAATAGGAAGTTGAAGAACTATGAGATAACAGATGAACACACATACATAGCCTGTCAAAACCATAAACCTCCTTAGGCTTTGCCGTTGTCGGATAAACATGCATTCGTACGGGACAAGTACGCAGCAATTATGTTTAATTACTATTCAAATAAATTTAATTTGTTGTAATAAAACTAAATGGCTGCCTATTTTATTACGCATAAAATATATTATAACTCTTATCCAGTAGATACGCAAACAATTGTACACAATGGAAAGTAAATGCATTTCTTTTCAATCATGCTTGACTCCTATTGGCTTAAGCGTGCTGTTAACTGTCTTATCGTAGGCAGTCCAGCAAAACGTATTTTATACTTAAAAAAATGTGAAAAGCGGTCAGACACTTTCGAAGTTCTTCGTGAGTAATAAAGCGACAACATGAAACAAACACGAAATGTTAAGTGGGACAAAATCCATTTCTGACATTAGCATGCACTGACGAACAGACATACAGACAATATTTTACTATTGTGAATAACTTGAGATTTTGAATAACCAATCAAAGAATAAAGCAAATGTATATAGAAATGGTAACATTAGTGTGGTTGTTAAGATGGGCCGTTAGATGATGTATATATGCTAGTCGGCGTGAGAACTTCTATATCGCGATGCAAGATTAGTAGCTCCTTCATACGTTATTCTGTCGTTTGGTGTATATCCGGTAGATGGCACTGTAGTGTGTATTCACACACAATACACACTACAGATTATATGGAAGTCGCCACATCTCTCGCCTCCTACACCGGAGGTAGATATATGATGTGTCAGCTGACTGTGCTTTGTTGTGGAGTGCGAATTTGCCAGGATTGAGAAGTTCCAGTGCACAGGAACTGAGTGCTGCTAGTGAGCCGGAATGGCATGTGGTGTGCGGTGAAATCACCAGTGAGCTGAAGCGGTTGCTGCGTAGTGGCTGGCTGCTGCGCAGAAGGGAGAGAAATACTCTTCTTACACGGACCGTATGCACATGTGCTGTATCTTGACGGCGATGAGGCCGTGGAGCGGGCGCTTTCTGCGTGTGGTGTATCCCTGTTGAGGCCGAGGTCGCTGGCTGACAGAGACTTGCTATGGGAGTGAACATGATGGTAGCGTGCTGATGCAGCTGCAGTTGATATGCACCTTCGAAGGCCGCTTCTAATCACGTCGGGGTCACTACTGTGGAGAAACGGAGTGTCATGTCCCTCCAACACAATGGGAGGATCCTCCGACCAGACGAGGTGATCATGGCTGACGGGCCACGGCCCAATGGTTGATGTAGGGAAGTTGTATATAATCGGCTTAAGAATTTCTATATCGCGATGCGGGATTGGCAGCTTCTTCGTATTGGACGTTACTCCATCGTTTGGTGTATTTCCGGTCTTATAAATAAAAGAAAGTGGATTTAAATCGCACTAAAAAGACTACAATTCATTGCATTGTAAAAAAGAAACTGACTTGATCACTACACCAAAATAAACCAAATTCTCTGCCCCTTGGTCAAGTGTCCACGATGGTGGCGATGCTGATGCTTTTAAACTGCTTCTTGAAGACTGCTTCCAATCACGTCAGGGTCACCAGTGTGAAAGTCATATCCCTCCAACACAACAGGGGGAACCTCGGACCAGGCAAGTTATCATGCCTGATGTTTGTTGCCGTTCAATTGTAAATAAATAATATCAATCACTTTCAGCACTTTTCATATCGCGGTTCTGGATTAGTAGGTAATGTGGAGGAATCTTTTGACGCATCTAAATAGTGCACATTCTATAGGGCTAAGTATATGCTTGCTTTATTAATATTTATATATTCAAATAAAAGTCTGATGTGATGTTCTCGTAGCCGATTTCGGCCACGGCGGCCAGTCTCAACGGAGACTTGCCAACTGCGCAGGAGTTATTATAATACACAAGTGTGTGCGCAAACACAGGTGTCCTCTCTGTTCCCTCTCTCTCTTAATCCGATGGGACGGTTAACCGAAACGACCGGGGAGAGATCAGGTGCTGGACCGATAGCTTTACATGCTCACCGAGGCACGGGGATTCAGACCCAACTTCCAAACTCCGAGCTGTTATTAAGTATTTCTATAATCATAAAAACACAATAATACTTTTTGGCCCGACCCGGTATCGTACCCGAGACCTCTTCGTTGGCAGTCGCATATATTAACCGCTAGACCAATGAGGCAGCAATAAAAGTCTAAAAATAGTGTTAAGAAGTCAAAGTCAAATGTGAAACAAAAGAAAATACTTTGCATAAACTGAAGAAGAGCTCACAGAAGGATGCTTTCAGATGATTGAACAATGGATGGCTAATTGAGGTATAAAGAACAAAATACAATCAAGAGAAAGTGAATAAAATATAACTCGAATATGTAAGATCTTTTTGAAAATTTATATAAAATATATGTCACGCGGACCATTATTACGAATGTATTGATACCTCATTTATTAAAATTGGTAACCCGTTGAATGAATATATACAAAACTATTACCTACCTACTACCAGCTTATTGTCAGCTTTAAATTCAACTGTTTCAGTAATTAAATTTCCCCCAATTTTATAGGCCATCATCACCTTGGAAATTAATAGCCCGAAGATTATTCAAATGCAGCTAATGATATGTATTAAACTTTATGAGGACCGGTTAAATTATTTGAGTCTAGCTAACAGATAACAATAGAAATATAGCTTTCTGTATTACCGTTAATGACCACTTTTTCTAACAAAGTAAACTATCTGCAGGAAATTTATGATTCATTAGGCTGCTGACGAGTAAAGATATTAACGCCTTTTGGCTGCCACAGGTCGTGGGAGAGGCAACAAGAGGCACCGTGGTAGTCACCAGGCTGAGATCAGAAGATCCCAGAGGGGCGAGCTCTGATACACTGTACTGCACTGGGTGACTCCTCGTCACAAAAAGATCCAGCAGGTAGGCGCTTAACTCAGTATGTCTTGTATCTTGGTGGGATGGAGTATCAGCTGGGTGAGGTTATGCGTGAGAACGAATGCGTAAACAGTCCGCGCATTCAGTTCTGGAAGATTCCAAAAGATTCCAACCAGAACTCGTAGTGGGCTTTAAAGTCTCCCAGAAACACCAGTTCGGCGGTCGGAACCGGCTCCGGCGTTTTGTGCGCCCTTTGACTGAGATATTAGAATACTCGAGTTATCTTGAGAATGGGATCATTCATTTATTTTTATATGTATTTGTCTAGTGTTCTGCAATTTGTCTCTATGACATTGAACTGGATATTCGTGATTTTAATAAGTAGGCGTGTATGGCACAATATCTAGTGATAGGGCCGAATTGGCGTTAGTTCCTCATGCGTTCAAGTCTTGAGAAGCTGGTCTTTTCAGCCTGTTAAAAGTAGAATTTGGTCTATGGTCATCAGATCTCTTGCTAGAAAGTTTGCGTGCCGATTTAATATATCAGAATATTCAGGCAGAGTGTTTTTTTTTCTTCCTTGACAGATTTAATCTTCAGGTCTTTGTGGAGACGTGTGTTTGTTATATACCAGGGTGCTTCAGTTATCATTCGCCGAGTTTTTGACTGAAACCGTCGCAGGATTTCAATGTTTGTTGATGACGCTATCCCTCACCGCTGAATGCCTAAGCTCAAAATAGGTTTTAGGATACACTTGTAGAGAAGAAGCTTGATTTCTAAATTGAGTTGCGACTTTCTACCTATTAACCATTGCAGTTTGCAGAGTTGCAGATCAAGTGTTTTCTTTGGTTTCAATATGCTTCCTCCAAGTGAGCTTTTGTTCCAGGCAAACGCCCAAGTATCATCATCTGCTTGTGGTATTTTGATATAGTTGAGCTCAACTACGGGATATGGGTCACGGCGTAAGCTGAATGTCACGCAAACCGATTTAGCTTCGTTAGCTACAAAAGTCGTTACAAAAGAACTGTTCAGAGATGTTAAATTGCTAAACCTTAAAAAGTCTCCTGGTTATGATCTAATAGCTGGGGAGGTTTAATGTAATTTATCAAGAAAAGCAATAGTTAAGCTTACCACCCTTATAAATGCAACACTTAGTCTAAAATACCTACATGACATGTGGAAAGAGGCAGATGTAATAATGTTACCAAAACCTGGCAAACCACCTCATGAAACAACCTCATGGACCATATTATTTCTTTAGTATCAAAAATATCTAAATTATTTGAAATGCTATTATTAAGAAGTTGGAAACCAATAATAGAATCAAACCATCTAATACCCGACTATCAATTTGGCTTTCGAAAAAAATATTCTATTCTATACCAAGTTCACAGAATTACTAATATACTAGAAAAAACTTTAGAAGAAAAGAAAGTGTATTACTACAGTCTTACTAGACGTAGCACAAGCTTTCGATAAAGTATTCCCACTCAAGTCTTAGACTGAGATCCTCCACAGCAAGGTACTCAAGATTTACTTTGCCTGGTGCAGGATTATCTCTAGCAACTCCTGCCAGCTGTCTTGTGCAAATCATCACTCCACGTGGCCTGTAGGCGTCGGACTACGTTTGCCGAGACGCGGTCTCCACTCAAGAACTCGTTTACCCCAACGGTTATCGGTTCTACGGCAAATGTGGCCAGCCCGCTGCCACTTCAGCTTGCTCATCCTGTGGGTTATGTCGATGACTCTAGCTCTTGTCGTATCACCTCGCTTCTGATGCGACCCCTTAGAGAAACGTCGATCATAGTCCTCTTGACAGCACGCTGAGCGACTTTAAACTTATCGACCAACCGTACCAAAAGTGTCCACGTTTCGACTCCGTATGTCAGTTTAGGTAGGACGCACGCATTGAAGACTTTTGCCAGCCGCGAGGGGCGATGTTACGCGTGTGCCGTACGTCGCCTAAATTGAGAGGATTTAACATCTAAAGACGGTGCCCGCTTCGTTGCGGGCAGGCGCTGGGAGGGGTCCGGATGGCGTAAGAAAGCGGTTCCCGGATCTCTCCCGTCTCAGGCGCAGAGTGGCACACCGTGTGGTTTTAGTCGGTTCGATTCCGACACACCGCCCCGCCGCAAACCCCGGTGGGGTAAAGGCCCGAGGGGGTTTCCACACGTAAAAAAAAGGGGGAAGGGGAAGGGATTGGTTATGGGCCTCCGGTATTTCATACCGGTTTCATACGCTGTTTCATACCGGTTTTCTGTGAGGCCGTCGTATCACTCCGGTCGAGCCAGCCCATTCATGCCGAAGCGTGGCTCATGGCCTTGGTCTTGTGCAAGTTCGTCCGTAGGCCAAGGAATCAGCCAGGTCATGAATTCTAGTGTCATCTTTTAAAGCTTCGACTTCGTGCTTTTACGCTGCATTTGACAGAATCTCGTACCTTCATTCCTGAGGCTCCTAAGCACATTTGCAAGGTTCTGGTTTATGTCTCTTGTGATTTCCATGGCAGCAAATAGGTTTTCTAGATTTGACTGTAATTTTTCAGATAATATCGCGACATCATCACCAGCCTATTGTATTTAGTTACGTATGTTGTGATGGATATACACCCCTGTCGGTCGGTTGCCAGAGCCTCGTTCGTTATCCAGCAGGGTGCACTGCGTGCAGGTGAAGTTGCCTGAGAGCGAAAGATTTTGGTTCGACCCCTTACACCCCCTATTAATACCATGTAATCGATACAACTTTAGGTCCAAATATTTGGAGTTAATACACTTAAAGTTGCGCAAGCAACAGCCACTATCTCTGTGCGTTGCATACCCTGAGGTAAATTAAATCTTCAATAACCTTGATTAAGATATTAGCATAGTACTGTTGGTTTTCATATGAAACATACTGACTTTCGTGAGTAATACCATGGTGTTCATGTTCTATTTTCTAGTATTTGGATTCAAAATATTTAGAATCAATACAAAATGTATCTGAACATCTCTGTAAATATGTTTGTAAATTAACCAAATTAATTCATGTTTCTGTGTTTGCATATCCACAAAAAAATCTTTAGAAGATGTAGTGTTTCTTTAGAACAAGACTTTCCGCTACTATTACCAAACCAGGTCTATGGTAATTGTTAAGTTATTGCTACAACATTATTTCCAAATAAAATGCCCTTTGCAACAATTTTGACTGGAATGGTTAGCAAATTTGACAATCTTAATGGTACGATACGACTTAACGTTCTTCAACGCTTGGCTAATGCAGGAGATATTGCTGATGTTTTACCTGTACTAATATAATTATTTCACCGAATACATGTAGTTATTGAACGTAATATAAACAGTTCTTTAGATAATAGTCTACAATACATACTCATAAATTGGAACATTGTTAAGGATAAAAATTTGTTCTACAAATAGTGCATGTTACATCAGCAAAAACCGCTTCAAAAGATTGCCCGTTTGTAATGTCCCTATAAACATAACTTTATATGAATGGTGGGTACGGTGTTCCTCCGTCTCATTCGATAAACGATCGTGAATCACGCTGAGACAGTTGGCCACGTTGCTCCTCGTCTCAATAGTTAGGCAACTGTGGATCATAGCCGGCGAGTATGTTAGACAATACTTTCTCTGTAATTTATCCTCTCGATTTCCGGGACTTGGTGGAACTTCTTGCAATATATTCTAGAATTAAATCCACTTGTACTTTTTCCAATATTTTTTATTTATGTTTACACCTAACCGGTTTCGCCTAAAGTATTCACATCGGAAACCTAGAAATATCAGTGTGTCAGTGCAAGAAGTCTACCCCGAAAATAGGGAAATTGTATTTTTCATCTACCAACGCTATTTTTTAAATTTGAAACTATTATTAAATTACCCAAAGCTATGACATGAAATTACTAATAACAAATTCTAACATATTATTTTAAAGATTGAAATCAATAAATTTTAAAGTTAAGTAAGTAAAGTTAAGAATGAAAAATTAGAAATTGTACCATTGATTGTACCAAATGATTGTACCATTTATATTTAATATCAAAATTTGTGTCATACTATATGTCTATTAAATAATAGGTCGAAAGTTAACGAATAACGCACTTTTTTTTAATGACTATTAAAAAAAAAAGTGCGTGCGTACAAAGTACACATGTCAGAAGTGAAATTTCTTAGCTCTCTCCCACCTCTCGCTCCATGGCACTGTGCGTGATACGACAATCGCTCTATCTCACTTTTTCTCTCGATTTTTCTCAATTGCTTGCTCCCTCTACTCTCACTCCATCGCTAGTTGCTTCATGCTACGTTCACCGTCTCGATCGCTCTCTCTCTCTCTCTTTCGACACTTCCGTTGCATACTTGCGTGACGTTACATTTGTAAAAAAATTACCCTCATGCGCCTAAAGAAGTTTCACTTGAAAAGTCATTAAGATTACAAAGAATAATCCGCCTGATGAACTGTCGCCTGTTGTATTCGATGACTAATACGACCATTAAGCCATCAAGAAAAGAGTGTACTCCTTCTTAAAAGGCCGGCAACACACTTGTGACGCCTCTGGGAGTCCATGGGCGGCGGCAATCGCTTACCCTCAGGCGATACGTCTGCTCGTTTACCCCTATAGCATAAAAAAGAATGTTAATCAACATCAGGAAATATTATCAACAAAATAATTACTGATAATTACGGCAAGTTCTATACAGTCTCAAAATTCATTTAAGATTAGTTTTATCAATAAATCTGATAACTGCAGAATCGAGTGGTGCGTAAGATCCCACTGTTCAATTCTGCAGTAGACTATTAAAGTATACCATATACCAAGTATAAATCAGACTATAGCATACCATGTTACTAACATTCTCTGTCACACTGTTGACGTCGATGCTGGTTACTCTCATAATACCACCTAGTTGATCGACGTCAGTGTTTTTACCGCACTAACCGTAAGACTGTATTTTACGGTACTTACGACAGGTACTGTTTACATGGACCATAATTTATTTAATCTATTTATAAATACATATTAGTTAGAAAACATCTATTTAGTACTAGGAGCAACGTTTTAAGCTAGCGTTGCTTGTGTCAGTCAATACTCACAAAGAAAACACATTACATGTTGTAAAATAGCTATATCAGAATGAAAGTTAAAAATTTACATTTTGGAAATGATGTCACAAAGTATAATAACATAAAGTTAGTTTTAAAGAAAAATAAAGAGTGCCTACAGAAAATTCAATATAACGATATTTGAAAATAACTTCGAACTAGTTTTTAATCTTTTGCGGGCCAACGTCGATAATTCCAGCCGGTTTCTCTTTTATTTCTTTATGAGTCGTGCCATTATTTACTTCAATCCTAGCACTCGTGAAAAAACCGATAGACATCTTTTCAGTTGTGCGCACTGTCTGTGGCAACTTTTGATAATATTGCAGATTTGATATAGAGAACCCATAAAAGTGATGCCCTTTATACGTGTTGGCATAATTACAAAATACTAGTCCGCTTAACGTTGCCTCGTAGTATATTTCAATATCCAATGTACCTTGTGTCGCCGAAAGTACTGCCACTACCTTGCCTCCTGGAGGTACACTCGTTGATACAGTAGAAGTAGTTCCAAGTGTGACAGTTCTGGCCTTCGTTTGATCTTCTCCCCAAGTTGAAGTATAAGATAATGAAGTAGACCCACCCACGCTTCCTGCTCCAAAATTGACATTGTAGTTGATTTCTTGTCCAATGCTCAGTTCTCCTCCAGAACTCCAGGTATGTCCGACTGTCTCCTCCACCTGCTGCGTTACGGAAGTACTGTAAGTGACATATATATTGTGATGGTTATTAGTATACTTCGCTTCTGCGACAGCAACAGGCTTCGACTGTACACCGAGGACTTTGGCTCTCACTGGTTTTAAAGTTCTCATGACTTGATTCCAATCGTATTTATCATACACATTTCCCCAAGGCGTAGGAGCTTTTAGATAAACATCGTCACAACGTTTCCCTTTATATTTTTCTGTTGCTTTTTTCAAGGTTTCATCGTCGAGACCAAAAGTCTTTCTTTCCTTATCGCTTATGACGGATGTGTCGGAGCCGCTGAAATGAACGGAAACTTCTTCCGACGTTTTGCCCGGTTTTATTTGAATATTAATACGACTATACGCAATAGTTGATAGAAGTGAGAAAAGTAGGTATTTTGCCAACATTTCGATCTGAAATTATAAAAATACGATTCATTTTATAGAAATTAAACAATTATTGGTTACCTTTTTATAACATTGCTCATGTAAACCATCCTTATTTTAAAATATTCATTATTTCTCAGGAACTTTGCCATTTTCGAAATGAAAAGTCACGATCACGAATCCAATTAATCGCCGTTTCGGGTTCGAACCGACTTAATCTGCTTACCGTTTTAGGTCCTACCACTCATTGGTCAACGGTTACTTGCAGTACCTGGCCTGTTCCCAGACCCAGCGCACCGGGAGAATTTAGAAACCACCTTCTTCAAGAAAGTGACTCTCTCTACGAATCGGACGCAGATGATTTGCGAAGCATTTATTTCTGGCGATCCCTAACGTGAGAGTGTACTATGTTTATGGAAGCAATCCTCCATAACGGGTATTTAAGCACCGCTCGCGCTCAGTAAATTTCACATTCCAAATAACTTTCTTGTTTAGTCCAACCTATGTCATTGTTTTATCCATTATTATGAGCTGTATTTAAGTTATATATAAATGCACTATAATATGTGCTTGACCGTTCACCACGTGCAATATTTACATGCATCAAAAATTACTAATAAATTAATGGATTGTTATTAATAGTTAGGGGTGATAGGCAGCCAAATCAGTTTACAAATCGAGGAGTTCTAGGATAACAAACAAAAATTGTCGAAAGAAAGAAAAAGAGAAGAATGAAAGCAATCGCATCTTAAACATAACTACATTTGCTAACTGTAGTTACAGTATACACCCACACTTACTAATATTATAAAATTAGTATTATTATTTTTGAAATTAACTCTGTATGTCTGTTATGTGTTACACTATTATATCATTGCACCGATTTCTTTTCATTTGGCATGGTGATACTTTGATTCTCGAGGGAGAACAAGAAGAGGCTAGTCCTTACCGCGGTAACCGACATGTATGAGGACGGAGTCACGGGCAACAATCAGAATTAAACAAACTAATGTAGCATTATGTAAAAAGCAGTTGAAATATAAACAACCCTTTGATCGTAAAGAAAGAATAATTGCAAAACACACTACAGTAGGGTTTTGTATTGTGGCGACTTCCACATACAACGCAAAATAAAAACACACTACAACTCCATCTACCGAAGATACGTCGAACTACGAAGTAGCGAAGGAAACGAAGAAACTACCAATCCTGAATCGCGCAATAGAAGTTNAAATTTTTCCGGCGGCCTGATTGCTAATGGTTTCTGCGGTGGGGCCCTTAGCAGTACGATACTTTTGCTCTAGTCAATGCTTATCACTTGTTCCGGACGAGGTATTCCGTGCTAAACGAATTATGCCCAGTCGCGGTTGCTTACCGCTGCAACCGGTCAAGAACATCAAATAGATACTTCGTGGCTCCATCGCAAAGATGAGAACAGTACTCCACGCACGAGTTGGGTCTTGTAAAGAAGACACATATGCTCGGGCGAGAAGAACCGTATCACCTTGTTTAGAATACCTAGCTTCCGCGAGGCCTCCTTAGTGACATTCTCAACATGGGTTCAGATCTCGGCATCTATCCCATGCCCAGTATATCGAGCTTACCTTGTGTTGAGTGTTCTTGTAAAGTGCCAAGGGGAAGGGATGGATAATTTTTGGCAGAGAACGTGCACATCTGTGATTTTTTGGGGTTGAACTCAACCAGATTCTCACAGCCCCATTAAGAACATGGTCGAATTGAGCGACAAATTCCTGTCGTTTTTCCTCAGTACCTGCTAGTTTGCCTGTAACTGTATTGGCGTATGCATAGCAATGAATGTTGCCAAAGGCTAACATGTCATTAATATGCAGAAGAAACAGTGTGGGCATCAGGACGGAGCCCTGAGGTACTCCAGTGTTAATCGGTTGAAAATTGGAGACCGCACCGTCGCAAAGGACTTTAATGCGGCGCTGGTGCAGGAATGCGGCAACCCAGTTGCAGAGTTTGGGGTCAAGCCGAATGCCAGTAGTTTAGAGAGAAGCGAAGAGGACCAAATCGTATCAAAGGCCTTGGCCATGTCATTTTCGCGAGAAACGCACAAACTTTGGTGCACAGTTCTTAACATTGGCTTTCCGGATATCGAATGTCCGAAGCTTCGCATGGACATCCCTTAGATGGATGCGAATATCCCGCATTATAATGTCGCAGGTCGGAATGCCGCGGTCGTAAATTTGGGTTAGCCGCAAAGAGATCAATAAACAGTTTCATTTTCTCCGGCAGCTGATGGGCAAGTTATTCGTCAAGATATTACAGCGGTTGTAGTGAAGGCTGACATAAGTTGGACTGCACAGCTTTAGTCAATCGCCAGAACTTTCGGCTACATCATCAGCCTATCGCAGTCCACTGCTGGACATAGGCCTCTCCAATTTCACGCCACTTAGTTCGATCTATGGCTTCTCGCATCCAGCTCCTGCCAGCCGTCTTGCGCAAATCATCGCTCCACCTGGCTTGTGGACGTCCTACACTACGATTGCCGAGACGCGGTCTCCACTCAAGAACTCGTTTACCCCAACGGCTATCGGTTCTTCGGCAAATGTGGCCAGCCCACTGCCACTTCAGCTTGCTAATCCTGTGGGCTACGTCGATGACCCTGGTTCTTTGTCGGATCACCTCGTTTCTAATGCGATCCCTTAGAGAAACGCCGAGCATATACCTCTCCATTGCATGCTGAGCGACTTTAAACTTATGAACCAGTCGAACCGTAAGTGTCCACGTTTCGGCTCCGTAAGTCATTACGGGTAGGACGCACGCATTGAAGACTTTCGTCTTTAGGCACTGTGGGATCGATGATGAGAAGACCCGACGAAGTTTCCCAAACGCTGCCCAACCTAGCCGGATTCTTCTGTTCAC
>PKRV01000452.1:22169-76308 GCA_003709505.1 Hyphantria cunea | reverse complement strand
GATTCGCCGCAAGTTTGTACTCCCACTTTGGCGTTGAAGTCACCCATAAAAACGTTGTAGTGGGTTTTAGTAGTGGAGTGGAGGGCCCTCGATATGTCATCGAACATATCCTCCACCTCATCGTCTGAGTGAGCCGAGGTCGGTGCGTACACTTGTATTACCTTGAGGCTATACCTCTCGGTAAGCTTGACAATGAGGTACGCTACCCTGTTCGACACACTGGAAATTTCCACAACGTTGCCAGAAAGCGACTTGTTTACCAGAAACCCCACGCCACCTTGGGATCGTTGGTCTCCCTGGCGGAAGTACATCAGGTGACCTGAGTCCAGGATTATGGTATCCTCCCCCTCTCTTCGGACTTCACATAACCCTAAGATATGCCACCTAATCTTCCCAAGTTCCTCCTCAAGTTGTACAAGATGCGAGTCTAGCCGTAACGTGCGGCCATTGTACGTTGCCAGGGTCAGTCTTTTGTGGTGGCCTCCCGTAACCCGGTGATTCTTAGCACCCCCTGTCCCACCGTAACCGTGGTCGCCACCATGACCAGGAATAGCGGAACTACCGGGAACTGGGGGCCGTGGCTTCTGTTGCTTACTCATGGAGGGGGTCAGCTCATAATCACCACGCTGGGCAGGCGGGTTTGTGATCGCAGGGCGTAACTTGTTGCACCGGTGACGCTGCTGCCCATCACCGGCCTATTGTATTTAGTTACGCCTTTTAGGATGGATATACCGCCATTGGTCGGTCGCCAGAGCCTCGTTTGTTATCTAGCAGGGTGCACCGCGTGCAGGTGAGGTTGGCTGGGGGCGAAAGATTGTGGTTCGCCCCCACACACCCCGGCTACCCTGCCGAGTTATTGCCTAAACCGCGCAACGCGCTGGGTATCCGCTCTGATGTAAGCGTTCTTGTATCCCTATTCCCTACTGGCTTTGTTAAAGGCTGCTTTTAGACTATCAAGGTCAGGGTAGCCGTGAGCGCGGGTCCTGGTTTATGCGAGTTGAGCCGATAGCTTTTGTGCAACAGCATGAGCACAATCGCAATTGAACCAAGGACGGGTCATTACGCTGGCGACTTCACTGTCGTGAATATAGTATTTCATTACAACAGTGATCTCACCAGCAACGGCAGCCGCACTTTGCTACAAATCTTTACTGTGAAGCAGCGTTGAGCCCAAAAGATAGATGCAAAAATCCCGCCTTCCATTCCAGTCTGCTGACATGTAGTGCTATAAACCCCTTTTTGCTGCCATAAATCGTGGGAGGGGGGCAACAAGAGGCACCGTGGTGGTCACAAGGCTGTGATCGGAGGATCCCAGATGGGCGAGCACCAATACACTGTGCTGCGCTGGGTGACTCGTCACCAGAACATCCAGCAAGAAAGGGGCATGAAAACTGTCATTTTAGATTGGTCTTCTGTGCGAGGGTAGTGCCCCGGTCGTGCCGGCTCGTTAGTGCTGAAGTTAGCACACACCTACAGTTAAATTATCCTTCAATTCCTTAATAATCAGTTTCGTCTTACACTCGCCTCATGTCATTTTAATATCCTAGTGTGAGTGCATAAATGATACCGTTGTTGGTTTTTTTTTTTGAGACAATGGGAAAAATTGTAGTAAATTTTTTATCTAGAAAAACATGTTAGAAAAATAAAATCTGATTCAAACTAATAATTTAATATCAGAACTATCACTAACGGTGTCTGGTTTGTCACTAGTGTACGGTATGTGCAATTGACATGTTTAAGCCGTAATAAATCTTGTATTGGCCAGTTTATTTATTTTCCCTTAGATGACACAGTTTCTTATTTCCCCTTTAATCACACAGTTTCCTGTTTTCCCTTAGCTCACATACTTTCTTATTTTCCCTGAGATCACATAGTTTCCTATGTTTCATTAGATCACCTAGTTTCAAATTTGTTCACGTCACACAGCCTTTAGTTTTACTACCACTTAGGACCCTTAATATTTTAGTCGTGGTGCTTCTCGGTGTTTATCATCTGCCATTATCGATCATATTCATATGATCGATAATGGCAGAGTATATAAATGGCGCCGGTTCGAGTAATGCAGAGACATTCAGNACATTCATATCCTAACCGTTCTAGTTAATGTGTATTAGAGAATGTTATAAGTTTGTACTAATATAATGTATTACTGTGCCACCATCTTGAACACGCGCGTTACAGTAGATATAGATAAATAATGAAAACAGTTATTGTATTTTGAACCTACGTACTACCTTATTGTAACGAACACTTCAATACCGTTTCAAAAAATATATAGGCTCTTACCTATTTAACAATTCAGAGTGTGGAATAACAACAAACTCTAGGTAAAAACTACTTAATTTCCGTTCATTGTTATGCGATATGATAAGTTCGTTCGTTAGTTTTGTAGTTATTTATCACCTAACATCAAATTCATGGCTTTCATTACTACTATTAATGGCAAGGTGTATATGTATTTAAGTGTCGACCTTAAATGATATCAATTACAAATAAGGCCGTAAATGTAGTAATTAAAACACAACTAACGGTCTAAAATAAAAACTTTATACATTTGTGTTCACTAATTATAAATAGACAATATAATTTGACAACAGTTTTTGCACAGAGTTAGATTTTTTTATGGTATAAGTGGCAAACGATCAAACGTATCGCCTGATGGTAAGATATTAACGTCGCCCATGGATACCCGTAACATCAGAGGAGTCACAAGTCCGTTGCCGGCCTTTGGGGGATGTGGAGGGGGAGGGGAAGGGGGGAGGTTGGATTGGGGTATGGACCTCCGATATCCTCACTCACTTGATGAAACACAGCGTAAGCGCTGTTTGACACCGGTTTTCTGTGAGGCCGTGGCATCCCTCCGGTAGAGCCGGCCCATTCAGGCCGAAGCGTGGCTCTCCCACGGTATAAACATCAAGTTTCCTTGTTACAAGTGTACTATGTGAAACCTATTTTTGTTAACTGTGGATAATCTTTTTTTCTAATTATTCACTTTGTGTAATTTAGCAATATGGTCACATTAATTAGATGTCAGTTAATGAATAAGGAACTTTTTTCATTTCAATATGCATGAATTATATTTTCGCAATAAAATCGTTCGTAGTACAATTTATTGTTGTACGAAATTATCGCCGTAATAAGACATCGATTTTACGAGGCGTCTTTTAACTTTAACTTTATGAAAATTCTGTGATACCCTTGAGCACTCCAAATGTAGTGCATAAAGTTTTTAAATAAAATTTCTGACACACAGGGTGCCTAAAAAATTAATTTACATATTACATCATTGCTATTCGCTACCGAACTCCCAGTTTACTGTTTCTCAATTGAAAAAATAGATAAGTAATTAAGGATTTTATCTTTAGACCATTAATAACAGATATTAAGTCATATTTGTGGTTAAAGAAACGACTAAATCCATTAGATATCAACCAGATATTAGTTGATATTCAGTATAATGATTTATTTAATTGTGACGTTCCAGTTACAGAGGTTGGTTGTCTTAAGAGTTTAATGTTTTTCAACAGGTATGTAGAATAAACATATTTGTATATTTTATTATTTTAATTCTTAGTCCTTCACACAACAAAATATGAAACAATTTTAAATGTGCTAATAGTTCTGCATTTTTTGGTCCCTTTTGTTTGTTCTATCTATTTGATATTTGTATTTCTATACACAAGAAAAGTTCTGTATCAAAATTTTTGGAAGTAAATTGTTTTTAAAATGTACATTTTTCGTACATTACATATAACGTGCTAGAAGATAAGGTAGAAACAAAGGGTTCGTGTGGCCAATATCACCATGTAAAATGAATTATATTTTCAGATCACAATGTGGACCAAATTTCTTTTCCTGATACTTATCCCGGCTGTAGCTTGCGGTGATATCAAGATTAAAATCAAAGGAGACAAAGATATTGCTGGCGCTTCCATCAAATTCAATGGAAAAGATAAAGCAATCATCAGTGATGAGGAACGAGAAGCTTTTCAACTTGACGATGAATCCTTAAAAAAAGCCTCGAAAATATTTTCGGGGAAACGTTGTACAGATGTATTTTTAAAACGCCCGACGCCATGGGAAGATGTATACCGAAAATTTGGCTGGAAACAGATCAAGAGAACTCTAAAACCAGTACAGGCTAGAATAATCGGTATTAACGCAAAACCAGTAGCTATTGCAACAGCAGAATATAAAAACAATCATGCAACATATGCAGTAAATCATGAAGCAACCGTACAGCAAACTGTAGAAGAAACTATTACTCACACATGGAGCAAAAGCAAGGAATTGACTATTGGAAAAGATCTCAGTTATACCATAGATTTTGGGAAGGGCAGTACTGGCGGGAAAATCAGCTTATCTCATACTTCAAAATGGGGTAACGACACCACGAAAGAAAAGAAAATCACGATTGGAACTGAATCAAGTGTTGAAGTTAAAGTGCCACCTGGTGATGGAGTGTTGGTAACTTTAATTGCTACGCAANCCACGGTAAAAATTAGAAATACTATAATGCATTGCCTATAAGCATTGCAGTCCACAAAACTTGAGTGAAAATAAAAGCTAAGTTGTGAAAATATATGCGATTTAAGTATGTCAGAACGAGGGTATTCGACTATTAAAGTTGTTACAAACACACGTGACACAATCTTATTGCTACGAAGAAAGAATATTATAGAACAAAGCTGGAGACGAAACCAGGCGTCAGAAAGTTCTCGTTGATTTCTTGAGGCACATAATAAAACACCTTACATCAATATCTATAAAATCGAATATGGATTGATTGTCGTGGGTATGGCTTGTTTATATTACTCGGAGACGTCATATTCAAAATGTTCCTTCCAATGCTATGTCGTCACGGAATCGACTAGAAGTTTCTGTACCCTATACAAGTTATCTTGATATTTTTACAGATGTAATTTTTTGCAAACACGAACATATTATTTTCTTAATTTATGATTTTGAATATTGTAAAAATAAATTCATATAACACAAAAGTCCCTAAAGATTCAAGCATTATCCGAAAGTTTTAGGACTTTTTATTACTTTAAAGTAAAATTTAAATAGGAACACTGAAAATAATAGAGGCCTGTACAATGTTACGTCGGGCGGACGGATGGGAAACGAATCATAGTCTGTTACAAATATCGATTACAAAAATCATTATTAAAGATCATTGTTAAGGTATAGTTACCAACGGGGGTCTTTTGGTTAGGGTCTCTTTGGCTGGTGGTTGGGGTCTCTTTAGATGGTATAACTCTTTTTAGAAAAAATAAGTAAAAAAAATTGAATTCTAATTTGAATTACGCATTCCATCGTCCCACTGACTGGCCATATAAACTGAACGGTGGGAACACTCGAGGTCAGTAGTACTCAACAATGAAACGCGTGAGTTTGTAATTGGCTTACGCAATTATTTTAAGAGTGAGTCAGCAAATGGGGGACCATTATTGCCATTGTCTCAAGTGCAGTAACGTGTAGCTGCTGCTTTGGGGATTAGATTAGCTACTGCGACACAAATCTCTACGGAGAAATATGGTAAAGAAGGTGATGAGGAGAATAAACTGCTCTCTCCTTATAAAAAACGTAGGCGTATCCAACCTACGTCAATATTGACGATTTTCAATGTGTGGCCATACGGAACTACATTGGTGGTTATTATTTATGAAAAGAATTGCCCACACTTGCTGGTGACGCTAAGAGAAGCTGATTTATATGACGGTGGTCGAACCTCGCTGTCTAAACGATTGCGTAGATTTGGATTTCATTACCAAAAATCCAACAACCGCAAGATTCTTGTGAAAAGGAATGGCGTTGCCCTCAAACGAGTTGATTTCTTAAGAAAAGCCAAAAATATTATCGATTGGGAAAAAGTTGTGTTTTTAGATGAAGCTTGGTTGAATGCCAATCATACTGTTAAAAAAACATGGAACGATGACACTGCCCAATCGTCTTCAAAACGTCTTCAAAATGGATAATGCATCCTATCATTCCACACAACTTGACAAGGCTCCGACGACGGCACACAAAAAAGCTGATATAATAAAATGGCTCATAAACAAGGGCGTAAGTGCGAACTGCTTGGCCTGGTGGCCACACACAAACCGAGGAAGCCAGTATATTTACTGGACGAAGCAGTAAAACAACGTGGTCACACAATAATCAGATTACCACCCTATCATTGTAATATAATGCCAAAGAACTGATATGGGCACAAATCAAAGGTCAGTAAAGAAATATTTTTTCTCGATAAATTCTTTAACATCTATTTCAGTAATAGTATTATTTTACCAATACCTTATTTCATTCCAGGAAACGCAGCACGTACCAATACATCTCCTCCCTTCACAGCAAACAAAATGCTCCGTTTGTTGGAAGAAGCTTATGGTCAAGAAACCGTTGAAAACTGGGCGAATGTAGTACGACACGTCAAAGAAGCAATATTATGCGAGTGGATGCCCGACGTCCACTTCGACAATTTTATTGAACACGAAATAATAATTAAAGTCCGAGATAATGACACAAGCTCCGACGACTCTGGTGATGATGATCTTGGCTGTGCTCGTCTAAAAACTGTTCTAAAGATAAAACAATTTTAAATTTCAACCTTAATTTTTACATACAGGGTTGTTTTTAGACCTCCCGACAAAGGAGAATGGCAGATCCTATACCACTAGTAACATGTGATGGTTGGTGATGAGATTTATATAAATTATAAAGTGAATCATCCTGAACGTTTATTTGTAATTATTATATTTTTAAAAGTATGCAAAGAGTAAATAAGTTCATCTGAAACTTTTTGTAAATGCTCTTATTAAATTCACGTGCTCCATTTAGTCGCTCTAATTAAGTTAAGGTGCTTAAAACTTAAGAATTTCCCACAAAAAATTTGACTCTCCCATAGAAAACTGCTCGATCACGTGGTCGATTGCGTATGGAAGGTGTGAATTTTTTTTCAGATTTCAACCCGTGTTGCTTTGGGAAAGTTATTTACTTTCATGGTCTGAACCACCTACTGGATATTCTAAACCTAAGGGAGTGAAAAAGGGATTTAAAGTTTGTACGGAAGTACATTTTTGAAGTTAGAAAAGTGGAACTTTATTTTTGAGCTACTGATCAGATATGATAGATACGCATGTTTAATGAACATATCCTATTGGAACCGGTCGCGGGTGCCGTTCTCGAAGTTATTCGAAAATATCTGTACCTCGGGCAGACTTTGCAGTTAGATAGAAACAGCTTCGAGGAAGAGGTGTACAGGATAATTCAGCCGGGTTGGGCAGCGAGTGGAAAACTTCGTCGGGCCTTTTCTTCCTCGATCTCACAGTGCCCAAAGACGAAAGTCTTCCATCAGTGCGTTCTATCAGTTATGACATACGTTGCCGAAACGTGGACACTTACGACACCCCTGGTCCACAAATACAAAGTCGCGTAGCGTGCTATAGAGAGGCCTATGCTCGGCGTTTCTCTTAGGGATCGCATCATGTATCAGGTGACCCGGCAGAGAATCAAAGTCTTCGACATAGCCTACAGGAAAAGCAAGCTGAAGTGGCAGTGGGCTGGCCATTTTAGCCGCAGAACTTATAATCGTTGGGGTAAACGGGTTCTTGAGCAGAGACCTCATCTCGGCAAACGTGGTGTAGGACGTCCACAGGCCAAGAGGAATGTGAGGACTTCCACATACAGCGGCATCATAAAATATATGGCAACACTATCTACTGAAGATACACTGAACCACGGAGTAACGTAGTATACGAAGGAGCTACCGATCCTGCTACGTGCAATAGAAATTCTCGCATCGATTCCGACACAACTTCCCAACATCAACCGTTGGGCAGTGGCCGGCCAGGCATTATCACCTCGCCTGGTTGGAGGATCCTCTCTTTGTGTTGGAGGGACATGTGACCCGTTCCTCCACAATTTATTGAAGTATTAGCTCTAAACTTATGGGACATTGAGAAAACAAGAGCAAGTCATCTGCGAATCGTAGGTGTTGTAAGTTTTTCCGTTTATATTAAGACCATTCCTACTCCTATCTAGGTTTCTATTAATCTTCTCAAGGACGGCTGAGAAAAATTTAGGTGAAATGGTGTCACCTTGGTGGACACCTCTTTCTATATGGAATTCTTCACCTGTAGTGTCTAGCTTAACTTTTGCTGTTTTTGTAAATTATTTTGAGTATTCGAATATACATTTCTTTATAACTCCTATACAGTTGGATCAACATAAGTGAAATTGTCAAATTTAGTATGCGTTCATATTATATATATAGAATAATAAAATAATAATATAGAATAATAAAACTATAGAATAGGGGTCAAACACAGAGCCTACGTTGTGTTTCCCCTGTGTGGTTTTCCGTGAGGCCGTAGTATCAATACGGTCGAGCCGGCCTACGCATGCCGAAGCGTGGCTCTCAAACGGAAGAAACACTATGGATAGGCCTTCGTTCAGCAGTCGATGGCAGTAGGCTGAATATGCAAGCCAAAATTTTCTTTTATCTTGGAAGCTTTTTAAAAATTCTTCTTCAGTTGGAAGGCTTCTCGTTCCTGGTCGCTGATAAGGGCTATATATTCTCCATTAAAATTTTACGAATATGTAGTCTACGGAGGCTTCTGAAGCGGTTTTGGCAATTTTTATTTTAATTTTTATTCGGCCATATACAACGACTGGTAAAATATTAAGCCAAATTATTTTGCGAATATTTTAACCTGAAAAAGTAAGAAATTAGTATATTTTATATACAAAGAGTTAATAATTATGTATAATATAGCAACAACAAACCAATCTCTATCAAATCACTTATCGCCTAAACTGCTAAACACATACTATATAAATTCAATGAAACGTCCTACTTTTTAAAAGTAAAATTAAATCTTATTATTTTGGATATAGCGAATACACTTTTTAAACCTTTTTAAGGAAAATATTTTCAAAATATTTATATATTTATAAAGATATTGTAAAAAAACATATTTAACACAGGAATAAATCTGTAAAACAAGTAAAAAACTTCTTTTATAAACATTGTGTACTGTATACGTCTTATAAGTACGTAACCTCTGTGCACCTACCTTACAAAATATCTACACCACGCGAAGGTTGACTGGAAGAGAATGCCCTGGGCATTCAGTCCAAGTACTGCCTTCGCCATGCCCTACCGGTGCCGTCTTTTAAATACCAAACCACGTGTTTCCAGGAAATTCCTAATATATTTAAGTGTGAAACTCGTGTCATCGAATTTCATTCCTACGAAACCCAACGTCCTGTTAGTGCGATGTCGTGGTAATTATGAACACCTACTAGCATCCTTCCTAGTAGGTGTTCATAATCGCGATAACCAAGTAGATACATTTTTTTTTATATTTAAGCTGCCAAAATGACTCTGCCTTGCCTGATGGAAAGCATGAGCAGAATCCAAGAGTGGTGGTCACCATCCTCAATGCGAAAAAGAACAATGCAGCATGGTGACCCACACTATGGCGGCCTGGGGGGAAAGGGGATGGTGAGGGGGATAAGGGGCGTTGGATTGGGGTATGGGCCTCCGGTATCCTCACTCACTCGATGAAACACAGCGTAAGCGCTATTTCACACCGGTTTTCTGTGAGGCCGTGGTATCACTCCGGTCNCTACGCAAGGTGTTATGGAAATCGAAGTTGAATATGAAGCCACTATTGCTGGACACGTCTTTTGTAACTATCACAAGGAGTATAGAGGCCATCGTTGGTGGGCGTATCCCTTATGGTTGCTCCAAAAATACGGGAATTTGCCAACTGTTGTAAAATCTACTGAGATAATATCAATAGATTTCTATACAAACATGAGGATTGAATTGTCAGACTTAGAAACAGCCGCTGTTATCAAAACGGTGGATGCCAAAGTCTTAAAAGAATTGGGCTTTAATAAAAAGTAGATATTAAACAACCTTTAATTATTTCAAACATCCAAATTGTCTTGTAATTACACAATATTGAAGCAGCATTTTGGTAATTAACTAATATTTTGTTCTGTTCTGGCATTTTATTTTCTAACAACCTACCGCACCGTCCACTTCTAAATTTAATTAAATACTCTATAATTTATTTTTTACAATTTATTTTAGTACAAGTTATTTTATTACAATTTATTTTATTTTCATGTGCTTATGTGCATTGGTAAGTCTATTCTTGCAATCAGGAAAACCTGTTATGAAAGTGGAAAAATGTATAGGTACGCCATTTAATAAAAAGATATAAATAAATGATAAGTGTATTTGTTAGCTGCATTAAATGAGGATTATCTAATACCTTTAAGACCCCCGCAGACCACACAGTTTTTAATCTGCCGATAGTTTGTTTGGGTTATGGCTCAACAAACTGTTGCGTTGGTTAAAATATTCGGCTTCGATAATAATAATAAGTATTTTGGACATCTTAAACACAACGCCATCTTGTCCCAAGCTGAGCAGACCCTGTGTAATAGGTACCAGACTACTGATATAAGTATACATTGTATGGTATATATGTATATACATACAAAACACCCAAACTCCGAAGCAAATATTTGCAGATCATACAAACATTTGGTCCGACCCGGGAATGGAACACGAGACCTCAAGCACAGCAGTCGCATACGCTACCACTGCGCTACAGAGGCAGTCAAAATAATTATTAAAAATAATTCATATTATGTTCTAGTTACTTTTCGATTTTTGAAGTGAGCGGTCGCATAAGTTCGTTGTAATACGTCCTGATTCCAATCAGGAATAATTCCTTCAAAAATTTCCTCCCTGTGTTTTTTTTTCAGATTGACACCTCTGTCTGTGTCTATCACCAGGCTGTTTCTCATGAAACGGGATAGTAAGACTGTTGAAATTCATAGATTATTTATTTATGTTGCCACTATATCAACATATACTAAAAACAGAAGAAAATAAATATTTAAAGCTACCATGCAACGAACATGACAACAAACCATGAAACAGCCATAAAACCAGAGATTAGCTTCAAAATGTTCTGTCACAATTTACTATTTATACTTATTAACCATTTAGTTAGAGAATACAATACTATTACTTGTATTGTCTTCTCACATTCACCATTGGTACATCACTGAATAGACCACAGGCGATTGAGGTTTCTCATCAGGGTCCTGGCATTAATACGCACCTAGCTTCAGTTAAGTAATTACCAATACAGACAAATTTAGTGCCTAAGTTTAGCTTTAGTGAGTTTAATTTTTAAATAATTCGATTTCATTTCCACTAAAATAATGACACCCAATTTTAATTATTACTTTACGTAAATTGCTAATACTTTTTTAACAGGCTAATTATTAAGATAATGTACACACGCAACAACATTGATTAATCACTGCTGGATATAATAATTATTATTATTTCTTGCCTTTTTATTTATTGTTCTACAACAGTTGGTAAACTTAAATTTGATTTATATTAGTAATTTGCTTAGATTATGTCAGTAAAAGTAGTGGATTTTAAAAATAAAAATAATATTTATGAATAAACAGGAACCCCGGTTTGGGTAAAGGCTGGATATAGGCACCTATAAAAATGGAAAAAGACGGAGACGGAACGAAACGAAAGGAGAATTAGGCCTATAGTAGAGTAATGTACGAGTCCGTCATCACACTGATGGACCATACCTACACCGTCGGAATCTGATATTACAGAAATATCAGACTTTAATCACAAGGGAAATATATATATATATATATATAAATAAAACACTATAAAAACAGCAGCACACTTTTCTTTTTAAAAAAAATAATAACTTAAACGACATTGAAATCGTTTTATAACTAAATAAGTATTGTACAGCACATTAATAATATAAAATGAATTTTATCAGTAATAATAATAACTTATTAAATGTTAAAGTTTACATTTGGTAAAAATGTCAGAAATAATAAAAATATAATATCGGGTCATTGTTTTTTAACTAAATAGTTCAATTATTGCCTACTTTTTTTTAATAAGATTTTAATATTTATTTTCTAATTAATTTATTTTTAAGTTTACATTTTATTCTGTATAAAATTATTGCTTTGAACATGTGGAAAACCATATGAGTAGCTATTTACACATCAAAATACTTTGTTTTTCACGGGATATTCATTGTGATAAGAAATGGTTTAGAAAGTGAACATTCCGAAATATTTTGATGATATTATGAGGCCCTCTTAGCCAAGATACAAGTGTTTTACATCGAATCCCTTTCTACAATGGCTAACCCTTCCGTTCTCTTGTATTAATCGCTAATATTTGATTTTTACCACGTGATTTAGCGTTAAAATGATGTCATTCCCATACTTGTTAGTTTTTTAATAACGTTAACGTTTGTAGAATGTCATTTTAGCGAGAACGTCAGGTCACAACACGGTCACTAATCTCCAAACTTTTATGCGTATTGTATCTCTAAATCGAGACTTAATTATTATATTATGTCATATAATTTATAATGTTTCACCTGAATTTTCTATCGTAGACTTATGTTACTTCGATGTAATTGCTTTCACCTATTTAATGGTCAAACATAAGTGATAATAGGGGGCACATTGCTCGCAGTCAAGACAGCCATTAGGACAAAAGTTTCTGGAGTGGCGACCACGTACTGGAAGACGGGGCGTGGGTAGGCATAAGGTGGTCCACGGCCTGGTGAAGGTCGTGTGGAACCGTTGGTTACGGGCAGCCCAGGACTGGCTCTTGAGAACCTTGAATGAGGCCTATGTCCAGCACTGGACGTCCTTTTAGCTGAGATGATGATGATAATTGTAAAGCCCCGATTTACACACATTTCTAACGTATGGCCTTAACCCGCTCTTTAGAAGAGGAGAGGAGACCTGAGCCCAGCAGTGAGACATTGTAGGTTGTTGATTACTAACAGTAATCTTAGATTTTATCATTAAATTAAATAAATACATGTAAATATTTACAAATAAACACTCTACACTATTAAATATTAACTATTTCAGTTTCAAAGCATACTAATATTTAAATTACAAATTTTAATATTTATAACTTACAATTTAGACATTATTTTCTACATTAACACAGGAAGCCTTATGATACAATCACAAAAATAATAAAAATGATTATTTTTTTTGAATAAATTAAATTAAAAATTATTTTATTAAATAAATTACTGTTATGTGATATGTTCGTAAGTTATTAAATATATACAAAATTAGTGCGCTTTAATAAATACAGTAACATTAATATTTAAAATATTTTGTTGAATACGGGTATTACAAACAACATTATTTCACCTCAATTCAAATGCTATAATTATAATAATTTATTTATTAAATAAACATAAATTTTAAATTATAAATACAAATGTAACAAAATTTAATAATAAAAAATTAAATATGAAAATTATCATAATTATATGCATCATTTAAATTTATTCTATGCGAATGAATATAAATAGACTGAAGAAGGCGATAATCTGTGCAAGTATTTGCCTTCTTTGTGAATGTTAAATATTAGTACCTACCAATTAATATTGGAGGAGAAGGTAATGAAAGAATGTGAGGGGTTTATGTACAGCAGTGGACTTCACCAGGCTGATGATGACGATGTAACACCATGCCTAAGTGTCATAAGGTTATGGGGCATATCATAACAACGTAGGTTAACATTCGAGATACCGGTAGTTATTTGTATAATTTTACTGTTATGTTAAGGTCAAGGTCTCCGTGCCATAAGACACCGACAATCTGTATATTTTTACCCGTCTACGAAAGAAGGAGGGTTATGCTTTTTGGGTGTGTGTATATTTATATATTTATGCATGTACGTGTGTGTATATTTCTTTGGAGCCAAAAAGTAATTTAAAAAATTATATTTTATATAAAAAAAAATGTTTTTAACGGTGATTACGAATATATATAACTTACATGTTTTATTTATGATAATGACGCAGTCGGGTTTTATTTTTTAATAGTTCATTACTTGTTTAAATTACAAAGTTCATCGAGTGATAAAATACCGTCTACGTAGCTCAATCAAGGTAATCAGTTCCGTGGTTAATACGTGTTGTATGAGAAACAAATACACATAAATACAATTTATGTTTCGCTCTTCTCCTGCAAACCTCACACATCATCATTAGCAGCCTTTAATGGCCTATTAGAGCCGTTAATGATAATGGCTCATGTTTGTGCATGCCAACACCTTTGGATATATGCCACTTCTTAGAAAAGAGGTTTAGGCCAAGCTGCTGGGAGAGGTCCGGATGGCGTAAAAAATCGGTACCCGGATCCCTCCCGTCTCAGGCGCAGAGTGGCAAACCGTGTGGTTTTAGTCGGTTCGATTCCAACACACCGTCCCGCCGCAAACGCCAGTGGGGTGTAGGCCCGAAGGGGTTTGCATAGGTAAAAAAAAAAGTTTTGTGTCAAGAAGTCTGGATGTCGCAATAAAGCTGTTCCCGGAACTCTACCGTCTTAGGCAGCCAGAGTGGCACATCGTGTGGTTTTAGTCGGCTTGATTCCGACACTCCGCCCGCCGCAAACGCCGGTGGGGTGAAAGCACGAGAGGGTTTCAAAAAAAGGGTTTGTTTCAAGGATTACTTCTCTTTGTTGACCTGCTTAGTTTTCTCCCTTAGTCTCACACAGTCACGTTTAACAAGCTAGTATCGCTCTACTCGCTTTTACTCATGTGTCGTAAACGTTTTCTTACTTTGTCCCGAATCCCGCTTTTTTTGACAAGAATTCTCAAAATCTCGATTTGTCTAAAAAAAAATCTGACATCGCTGGTCAATAGCGACATGTTCAGTTTTCTTATGGATCCTGGTATTTATTTCAATATGCACGAGATGAAGTAGTAGCCATTTCTCAATAACAGAAAATGCACATATTCATTTAGTATATAATTATATGTTTGACATTAATTCTTATTTGTAATATGGATGTTAAAATAATTGATTATACAAATCTATTTCAAGTTATTGACCTTCCAACTTTATAATCAGTCGATCAGTGTTCAGGTGTTGAAATAATAATCATATTAGTATTAAAACTATAAGCTACTATGCATAGTTTGAACGGTTTATACTTTCATGAATATGTAATACAGTGTGCGCGAGTCCTTAATCTGATAATTATTAAAATTAGCTGTGTTCGACATCATTATAATAGGCAATAAACAAGCAATTATTATTTAAATTTGACTATATTGATTTTATTTTAAAACACTAGAACGTTGGGTCACATTTGACTGCACGGTTGGCCTAGTAGTTTAAGCGGTTGCCACGCCCCTTCCTACTGTTCCAAGTGTTGTAGGTTCAAATCCCACATGGGACAACATTTTGTGTGATCCACAAATTGTTGTTCTGAGTCTGGGGATTCCTTGTGTCCGTTTTATGTATGTTTGAAAAGTCCCCCGAGATACAGGATGAACATTTCTAATGGGGGAGTTTTCTTGAAAAAATCATTATAAGGCATATGAGTAATGAGTACGGTGACCATTCTTATCATGCTTTCCATCAGGCAGAGCAGTCACTTTGGCAGCTAATAAATGAAAAGGCTGTGTCTATAGGCATCGAAATTCACCTTGGTGATGAGTAGAGCGTTATTACGATGAATGAAAACAGCTAGGAAACAGCTATGAAGATGATGATGATCCTGATGATAATGATGGTAATCATACTTGTTTGTGAACGTGAAATATAAAACTATAACATTATATGGGACATCAGTAAACAAGCTTACGTTGCAAAATTTGAAAACATGCGTGGTAGAGCCACGCTTCTGCATGAATGGATTGGTTCATGTACATGGTACAGGTATCATGGGCTCACAGAAAACTGGTGTGAAGCAGCGCTCGCACTGTGTTTCACCGAGTTAGTGAGGATGCCGGAGGCCCATAACCCCAACCCTCTCCCTCCCAACAACGCACTTGTGACGCCTCTGGTGTTGCAGCTGTCCATGGGCGGCGGTAATCGCTTACCATCAGGCGATACGTCTGCTCATTAGCCATTAGTAAAAAATGCTTTAATTAGCTTAAAATATTTTCACAGTACTCCATGTAATCTGAATACCATTACTTTTTAAATTTTAATTAATATAGACACCTAAAACCACTGCATATTTATGTAAAAATATAATATAAAGGTACATTTTTCTTGTTTAAAAAATTATCTGAGTTAAAGAGACAAACAGAGAAAGTGTTGTTCCGTGTGGGATTTGAACTCACAACACTTGGCGCAGCAGAAAGCGGCGTTGCGACCGCTTAAACTATTGGGCCAAGCATGCAGTCATCTTTTGTTTTATGTTAGGTTAAAGCCCTTAATTTGTTTATTTTGTTTATTTATGTATATGTTTACTCAGTAAATGAATTATTCAGGAATACTCAGGAAATAATTTTTTTTTACAATTAACGAATTATTTAAAAGAAACTCATTTGAAGAACTGAAAAGATAGAAAGAACTGAAAAGAAGTAAATATTTTTAATATTTTTTTTCTTTTGTTTTCTAATTTTGATGTACCCAGTATCACTCTTACGGATAAGACGAATCTATCGACACCACTCATATTAAATACGACAAGCCGTTAAGACTCTAAGGCGTACCAAAGAAATATACATACATATATACACTCGAAAAACAACCCTCCTTCTTACGCAATCGGGTAAAAATGAATCCTAGCTAGATCGATTTATTGCCCTTGAAACCCCTGCATACTAAAATGCATGAAAATCGTCAGAGCCCAAATTCAAAATACATTATTTAAACAAAAATTGCTTGTTTAAAGGTATTACTAATTATTACATATTCATTAATTTATTTAAGTAAAATACATAATGTTCATTGTTAAAAATGTATTAATTTAATTGTTATATAGCGTAAATGTATTGTATGTTATTTGTAATGTTATATTAATGTAATATAATATATATGGTGCGTTAAATATTTATTATGTAGGAACTTTTATGAATATCAGAGTAATTAGAAAAAGCAAATTTAATCATTAATTTTAATCAAAAAGTACATTTAAATAAATTATTATGGTATGTTATGTATTTATTAACAAATCAGTAGTTAAAAATTACATACAAAACAGTATAAATTATCGTAGTTACTATACAACTTAATATTAAAATATTAAATTACAAAAAACATTTTGAAATTTAAAGAAAAGTGTCTATAAAAAGTTTACACATATAGTAAAATACACTAAATGTATATGTATAATATTGGCAGTACGTTATGTATTCAATATGTACATTATTTATTAACACAATTACGACGTTCAATACAAATACATTTTTTGTAATGTATTTTTGAAATTGTTATATTTATCTAATTATTTTTTGTTGTGTGTTCTTACACAGAAGTGTTACAAAAAGGGGTATTCATATTCCAGGGACGTTGTAGGGCTTTTTTCCATTTTTAATACATAAAGTTATACGTGATTTTTTAATACAAAGATCTTATTTTAAACTAGCCCCGCGGTGGCACCGAAGGAAGCTAGTCTTAAAAAAAGTAGCCTAATTTACTCCTTACTTACAACAGTGAAAGTCCCGTCAAAATCGGTCCAGCCGTTCCACAGATTAACCGGAATTACCAGATGGACATTTGTATACATACATATGCATTTAGTATGAAGCGGTTATTTTAATATTACAAACAGACACTCCAATTTTATTTATTTGCATAGGGTATAGATGTGAACACTTAACTAAACCAGTCAAGCACTAGTCACCGAAGATATCTCTAGCCTGTGAAGCGGCCGTGTACAATTCCTTAGCGCCCTTTAGTAAGTGTAGCGCCCTTTAGTAAGCTTAGCGCCCTTTAGTAAGCTTAGCGCCCTTTAGTAAGCTTAGCGCCTTTTAGTAAGCTTAGCGCCCTTTAGTAAGCTTAGCGCCCTTCAGTATGTGCGCAGATTCATTAAAAGTGTCGCGGCGCCCCTAATACTGCTGCACGCATTGGCACCGCACAACCTGCACTATAAGTAAAGGCGCCCCTGGTAGTCACATATATGCTCTAACAAATAGCTAACGTGGATAGAATTATGAGTGTTAGTGGCTTGTTCGGTGCTTCATCCAGCAGTTTAAGAGGGAGGCATGGGAATCAATTGAACTGCGGGTAATCTCATTATTTTCATCAAATAAAAGTCTCCAGTAAAATATTAATCATTATTACAAAATAAATAGAAAAAGTAATTACAATAAAACATAAAAATAATGTTACTGATGTGATAGCGCAAAGAAAACAAGCCTACCTTTATTAGTCATGGGTGAAATAATTTAAATATACCTGAGGAGTTACTAAAAACTAAATTTAGGGTCGGCGTACACGGACAGAGTGACGGCGAAGAGACTAATTCAATAACCATTTATATTCAGCCTAAAATTGTTCAGAATACAACTACATTTGATTAGTCATTTAACTGTTTTTTTTATATTTTGGTAGATATAACTTTATTTTAGACTTTTCTTTTTTTTAATTGATTACTTTCTTAACTTTCTTTATATTAATGTTGTCTATTACCCGTACACATGTCGTGAAACTCTATTTTTGGCTGAAGAAGCAATATTACATGTTAATATGTTCGTGTTTATTAGAAAAAAAGCTATTATGTTGTGTGCAAAGAAAACTTTTGTACTGTTTCTTATATAATAATATGATTAAATTAATAATTACGAAATAAAATCAACTGTCGTTCGTCGTTATTTCGTTGTATCAAATTGTTATTGAAACATTCTCNTTTTACTGAAACAGTCTCTTCGCCGCCACTCTGTCCGTCAGCGCTGACCCTTACTGGCCTTAAAGACCAAAACGAAAATGAGTATGTACAATTTAAAAACTAACCGTACTTATGGGAAAGAGAAATAGAATACAAATAAATATTGGGCATTTTAAATATACTTCTTTGTTATCTCATACATGGATGCTGGTCACGTATGATGGTACTGTAAGTGAGCTAGGGGGTGTTCGTACAAGGGGTATAGGGGTTGGGGGGCGTGGGTAGGCATCGCATGCGGTTGGGGCGCGTGTGGTGGGGCGTCGCTGTCGTCATCTGTTGAGGAGTCCAGTTGTTTATCGCCTGTGCCTCCACTGGAAAAGAAAGAGAAAATATATATATAAGTAAAATAATGGTGGTTGATGGGTTCTTTGTAAAAACAAATAAAATAATAAAAAAAACAACTGCGTCAATTGACATCTTCATTAAATTTAGTTTTTCAATGAACGTTAAAAGTATACGTAATCAGCGATCTTTATTTTGATACCACACTCGTTATATTTTAAAATCATTTTTTTTAGATTACTTTTTGGCGCCAAAAATCCTTAATTTTGTTTTTTTTTTATATTCGATAAACCCAGTGTCACTATTACGACTATCACTATATTGCCACCACTCAATAAAAAGACGACAAGCAGTTTAGACTTGAGGGCGTGCCAAAGAAATATACATACACATGAAAAACATAACTCTTTTTCTTTCGCAGTCGTGTAATTAATAGGATATATCTGTAAAAAAAATAGGCTAAGTGCAAGTCATACTCGCGTACGAAGGGTCCGTATAAGCTTTTAGTTAAATAAGGATTAAGGACAGTTGTTATCCCCGTACAAGTTTATACCTAATACAAAAAACAATGTGATGGAACTAGAAATTTACGGTTTTCGAATAATTTTTTGGGAGGGATATGGTGTTACATCAAGGCGCTCATAGCCTAGTTGCACTCGGTGATTAGAAACAATCATCGAGGGTAAACAACGATGGCGCGGTCAGTACCTGAATGGGTGACCGCTGGTGGCATGTTACCATGAGCGTCTCCGTGATTCGGAGGTCACGTTAAGCAGTCGGTCCCGGTTGTTATCATAGGATAACAGTCGTGAAGCTTAGTTGGAGACCTTCGGGCGGCTTAAAAACATCCAACGGCAAGATTTACGTAGCCACAACGTTGTCTTGCCAGTACCCAACTCGCACTTGCTCAGCGTGGGGACGTATGGCCTTAACCCTCTCCTGAGAGGAGACCCGAGCCCCAGCAGTGGGACATTATGGGTTGTTGTTTTATGGTATTACATGACACCAAATTTTATGATACTAGGTCAAAAGGGAAATACCCTATTTATTATATATATCATTTTTTAACTAGTGGAAACCCCCTCGGGCCTTCACCCCGCCGGGGTTTGCGGCGGGGCGGTGTGTCGGAATCGAACCGACTAAAACCACACGGTGTGCGACTCTGCGCCTGAGACGGGAGATCTCCGGGAACCGCTTTCTTACGCCATCCGGATTTATTATATATATCTACCCTAACTTTATTTATTTATTTTATTCAATAGGTACAGAACTACAAAATACAAAATACAGTCTTAACAGTACAATACAGTAAACCTGCCATCCAATTACAACTGTACACAACTTCAACAGTAGACAATGATTGTTTATTTGCTTGCATTGAATAGGCTCCGAAACTACTGAGTTGGTTTGAAAAAATCTTTCACCTTTAGAAAGCTAGCAACATGCGAGTAACATAGGCTATATACATTTGAAAAAAAAATTTCGGATCCGTATAAAAACTTGGAGACTTGGTCAAGTGTTCTAAACGTGTTAAAATTTATAATATTTAAATTTTTGGGTAAATACCAATGTCTAAACATGCGAAGAAGGAGCTGATAGTATTTTTTATTTGATTCCCGTGTAAGTGATGAAATATGCGGCAAACATGGAGTATAAAAGGTTGTATGTATCTTTTGATCGCGTCGAGTTAGAAGCTTGATATTTTCACTGGTATAGGGGACCGAACACCTGAGTATTTGATAGATAATAATTTCTACTCTATACTTCTACGTGTTCCTTGGAGAAGGAGTCTTAACTGAAGTAAAAACAGGGAACAGAATAAAAGCAACTATAAAAAAAATTTTGTAGTTGAAATAACTAACATTATATAATTTATTCCACCATTTGAGGCAAAAATACAAAGTTCCTACTACTGCTTATAAAGTATAAAGTTTCCCGTGTGCCTATTAAATAAAAGAAAAAAAACAACCTCTCGTGTCGGGTTACTTTGCACGAAGACTGTCAGGCCTCATAATGTTCGAATGTGTTTCCTTCTGAACAGACTTGCTTACTTCTGAGAACTATTATTTTTTTATTGTTACATAAAAAAATATTTTAAAAGATATTTTCTATACCGTAAATAACGCTTTTCTTTCTTACATCCTACTAATATTATAAATGCGAAAGTTTGTATGGATGGATGTATGTTACTCTTTCACGTAAAAAATAACTCAACGGATTTGAATGAAACTTTNACATCAGAATAACACATGGGCTACTATTTGCCGCGATAACCGACATATACGCGGGCGGAACCACGGCCATAAACTAGTATGACTATATGACGAGATATTTGAAGTGCATTAGGAATTTATCATAAATTACTATTTTTCTGTATCTATACTTTATTCTTCCGCGCAGTTTTTTTTTCCAATCTAGATTATTTTTCAGATTTTATCTATCTGCCAAAATGACTCTACCTGATGGAAAGTATTTTTTATAAGTAACTCGTCAAAGTGTCTCTGCTCAGCCTGGTGGTAAGCTCAAGCAGAATCCAACAGTGGGGGCCACCATACTCAATGAGAAAGCAGACAATGCAGTATGTCGTCGTCCCTGTGGCGTCTAAGTGAGATGCTTTTTCACGCCCCGCATAAAGTATGAGTACAATCCAAGATAGAAGAGGCGCTCATAGCCTAGTTGCGCTCGGTGATTAGAAGTTAGAAGCGGTCAGTACCTGGATGGGTGACCGCTGATGGCTTGTTACCATGAGCGCTTCCGTGATTCGGAGGTCGCGTTAAGCAGTCGGTCCCGGTTGTTATCATACGATAACAGTCGTGAAGCTTAGTTGGAGGCGTATATATAATTTATATTCGTAATCACCGTTAAAAATTCTTTAGTTTCTACCACACTCAATGTATTTTGAAAACATAATATTTCTGTGACATTACTTATTGGCGCCAAAAATACTTAATTTTATTTTTTTTATTTTAATGTACCCAGTGTCACTCTCAGGACTAAGACAAATCTATTGACACCACTCATATAAAAATACGATAATCCGTTTAGGCTCTAAGATGCGTCAAATAAATATACATACACAGATACGCTAGAAAAAATAACCCTCCTTCTTTCGCAGTGGTGTAAAATAGTAATAATTGACTTGACACATTTCATACATAGCCGGTGGTCTCCAAATTATAATAATAATAATAATTATTATTATTATTTCGGACATCTTACACACAACGCCATCTAGTCCCAAACTAAGCAGAGCTTGTATTATGGGTACTAGATAACTGATATTAATACATGAATACTTTTTTTGTAAATACATACATATTGTACATAGAAAACACCCAAACTCCACCAATATATATATTTGCAGATTATAACCAATATTTGCAGATCATACCAACATTTGGTCCGATCCAGGATTCGAACCCGAGACCTCATGGACAGCAGTCACGTATGCTACCACTGCGCCACCGAGGCAGTCAAATTAGAGAGAACCTGGACTGTGATTACCAGATAGCAAATAAACATGCTTATTTATTTCTAAATACATATATATTATATATAAATTACACACATACAAACAAAAAATGGTCGTATTCATCGCACTAAGACTTGAACTCTATACGAATTTCATGATATACAATTCAGTATTTGTTTTGCTTGGGAAGCAAACCCGTGACGAATGTCTTTCTCAGCCCGTAATTCTATCCAGTAGTTAGACTTACCGAACGGGGTAAATGACGCCTTAATCAAATTAGTTTGGATGTTATCTATATATAATATGTATGTATAATATGGACTGCCTCGGTGGCGCAGTGGTAGCAAATGCGACTGCTGTGCTAGAGGTCTCGGGTTCCATTCCTGAGTCGGACCAAGTGTTTGTATAATCTGCATATATTTGTTTCGGAGTTTGGGTGTTTTCTATGTATAATATGTATGTATTTACAAAAAAAAGTATGTATTTATATCACTTGTTTACTACCCATATTACAAGCTCTGCTCAGTTTGGGACTAGATGGCGTTGTGTGTTGAAATATCCGAAAATATTTACATATTTATTTACGGAAAAAATGTATATATGTATCAGTTGTCTTGTACCCATAAAACAAGTTTTACTGTTTAGCTTGAGATTAATTGACGTTGTGAGTTAAATGTCAAAAATATTTATCATTATTAATATAGTTACTTGGTGATCGTTTTTTGTTTTTGCGAAAGACGGTCCCCATTTCATGTCGTCCACATTTTTTTATATTTTTTATGATTAATTCCATCACGACGAAGACTTGAAGACTCGAAGACTTAGAATTGAAGACTTGAAATACTTGACATTGGCAGAAATAGGTGATCCGGCTGATTGCCATATCATCAAAAGAAGAATATAGTTACTTTTTATCGTCTGTCAAAACGATAATTCTGTATGAAAATATACTAAATACAAACTTGTGACTTCATTGTTTTAGACTATTCAATTGAGCAATATATTTCATTGTTGCATCATCATCATCAGCCCGATACATTAGGCCTATGTCCACTGCTGGATATAGGCCTCTCAAGGAACACCACAAAGCCCAGTCTGTTGATTTGAGCATCTTTTTTTTAAAATGTGTATTTGATTAAAATTTGTAACAGAAATGGAAAGCTGTAAAAATTGTATTTTTTTTTCTTTTTTAAAAAAGACAACTCCCTCATTAGGAATATACATTTCTGTGTCACGGGGATCTTTACAAACATACATGAAACGGACACAAAGTACACCCAGACTTACAACAACAATTTATGGATCACACAAAGTGTTGTCCCGTGTAGGATTTGAACCCACAACACCTTGGCGCAGTAGTAAGCGGTGTGGCGACCACTGAAACCACTAGGCCAACCGTGTAGTCAATTTTCTAAGATGTTTTATGATATTCGTTTTAATGAAGGAGACATCGGTATTTATTTACGATACGGTCATCCCCTACTGACTGGTATACAGTATTCTGGAATCAAACCAACAATTTAAGCACACACATGGACTGGTGCACTAAAGTAAATGATAGAGAATATTGGAAAGAACTGGAGGAGATCTTTACCCGTTTAAAGGCCCTTAATTAATGAATATTGTAAAAAATAAAATGAATGTAACATTTGGTAGATAACTTATTTTGAATTAATAATCTGACATTAACATTTGTAGTTTTAAATTAATTTTATTGTTTCAATGTATAATTTAATTTTTGTATTGTATTATATGCGAATGTGTGATGTATTAAGGAAATAAAAAGGCTATAATAATAATAATAAACATCATCTTCCCTACTGTCTAGTATACAGTATTCTGGAAACCACCAACCAACCAACCAACAATTTAAACACGCTAATATTATTTTAACCAAAACAGACGCGCCTATGTTCTATAATTGCACTAACTACGACCTTTTCGAACAAACGGTGTACTGTTCGGTTGCCAAACGACCGTTTCCGGGTTCTATTCCCGGTTGAAATGCTCACCGTATTGGCTTTCATTTGAAACTATAATGTCTTATGTTGACAAATATTGTTGGAGGTGAATTATCTGACTAGCATTTGCCTGCGTGTATATGGCCACCAGAGAGCCAGGCTTCGGTACAAATGGGCCGGCCCGACCGGAGTGATAGCACGGATTCACAGAAAACTACAGGCAACGCACTTCTTACGCCTGTTATATATAGATATAGAGTAGATATGTCCTTCCTTAAGAATCAGTGTAGCCGTCCAGCTGTTAAAGCCATCCAAACGGACGATCCGAACGGATCAGACAGATAGATATAATATACATCCTGTGTCGCAGGGGACTTTACAAACATAGAGGTGCTGCTGTTCCTGAGGTCTCGGGTTCGATTCCCGGGTCGGATCAAATGTTTGTATGATCTGCAAATATTTGTTTCGGAGTTTAGGTGTTTTCTATGTGTGATATGTATATATTTACAAAAAAAAAGTGTGTAAGTATCATATCAGTTGTCTAGTACCCATAATACAAGCTCTGCTTAGTTTGGGACTAGATGGCGTTGTGTGTTAGATGTCGGAAATATTTATTTATTTATGTTTGCAATTTAGTATATACATTAAGAAATGTGTTATTTTTACTTGACCGTATCATATTCGTTAGGGTTATAATTACTGATTTTTTAATGCAACATTATGTGTATAGAATGTATTTCATTCTTATTATTGTTTCATTTTAGAACATTATATACCTAATTCATAACTATCAACGATCTTTCAAATAGATAGTAATACAGTATTTACATTTCTTTCGAATTTCAGGGCCACTGTATTTAATTTTCGAATTATATTCTTTAATATAATTAGCGGTATTATATTATTACTTCCAATTCATTCTTTAAAAACTCGAAACAAGAAATTTGGAATAAGAATTACGTGCCAAGACCATAGCCAAGACAGACGAAGCTCATTGTCTACGGTACGGATTAAAAATACTTTTTTTTACGACGGCAAAGACCGAAGATTGTCCATTGAGCCGAAAACTTCCACTTGATCAAATAAGAACAGGATTTAGCGTATTTGACCTTTTTGTTTGAAACTTTAGATAAAAAAAAACTTATTTTGTTTGTGGTAATACAATATACTACGGTGTATTTCAATAGACAATTTAAAAAAGTTTGAGCTTTTATTGTGGGGTCAATCACTCGGTGAAATACAGCGCAAGCGCTGTATCACACCGGTTTTCTGTGAGGCCGTGGTATCACTCCGTTCGAGCCGGCACATTCATGCCGAAGCGTGGCTCTCCCACGTTTAACTAGATATTATTCATTAGATTTTATTAATTAGATATGAAAATTGGGAATAAATTGAAAGGAAATATAGATAAAATTATAATACCTTAATACATCTATTACACGGTCATTTGATCAGAAACAAGTTAGAGCTTGTTCTATATCAATAGACTGCTAATAAGTACTTATATGTCCAGACACAAAAAAACACCATCAACCACCCATAATGGCCCACTGCTGGGCTCGGGTCGGAGTGAAACGTCTTCATCCTGGCCAAGTGCAGGTTGGGAACTGGCAAGACTACGTTATGATTACGTAATCTTGCCGTTGGATGTCTTTAAGCCGCCCGAAGGCCTCCAACTAAGTTTCACGACTGTTATCCTATGATAACAACCGGGACCGACTGCTTAACGTGACCTCTGAATCACGGAGACGCTCATGGTAACATGCTACCAGCGGTCACCCATTCAGTTACTGACCGCGCCATCATTGCTTACCCTCGGTGATTTTTTCTAATCATCGAGTGCAACTGGGATGTGAGCGCCTCTAAAAAAAAGTGCGTGCGTACAAAGTACACATGTCAGAAGTGAAACTTCTTAGCTCTCTCCCACCTCTCGCTCCATGGCACTGTGCGTGATACGACAATCGCTCTATCTCACTTTTTCTCTCGATCTTTCTCACTTGCTTGCTCCCTACTCTCACTCCATCGCTAGTTGCTTCATGCTACGTTCGCCCTGTCTTACTCTCTCTCAATCGGTCTCGATCGCTCTCTCTCTTTTTTTCGACACTTCCGTTGCATACTTGCGTGACGTTACATTTGTAAAAATTTTACCCTCATGCGCCTAAAGAAGTTTCACTTCAAAACACCATGTATAGCATATAATCATTTGTCTCATTCGGGTAACTAACGATCTCTGGTTTCACAATCACTCACCACTACGCCATTTAGTTAGTCAAAAGCGATTGAAGCGTTAGGAAAATAATAATAATAAATATGTCAAACATCTAACACACAACGCTATCTAGTCCCAAGCTAAGCACAGCTTGTGTTATGGGTACTGAACAAGTGATATAAATACATCCTTTTTTTTGTAAATACGTACATATTATACATAGAAAACACCCAAACTCCGAAACAAATATTTGCAGATCATACAAACACTTGGTTCAACCCGATCGAAACTGAGATAGAAAATAAAAACGCTTATTCGGACAGATTGTTAAGTATAACTCATATAACCGACAAGTTCCTTATTTCATGTTATCAATATACATCACAGTTCCCTGAAAACCATTAACTTACTAAACATCTGAAACACTCAATATTAGTAAAAAATAAAATAAAAAAGGAACAACGAAAACGACAATAATTTCCAACAATATCGTTCTAAGTGCGGGCCTGTTCGCTTTTAGGACGCAGATGTGACGGTGTCCGGTTACAATAGCCGTCTCCCTCACACGTATAGCACGGTCCCTTTCCCACGGCAACGAATATAGATACCCCCACAGCTGGGCAATGAATGATGGCTGAATTCTGTTCGCTACAACTGTAATGAGATTTCGTCCATTAAGTCTCGTTAACAGTCTTTTAATAAGATATTGGAACGTGGCCGCTTATTAATGACATGTATATTACACTAGATGAGGCTCGCCATGATACCCGGGACACACTACTGCGGGACAAAGGTAGTCTAAAAAAAACAATTTTAAGCCTAAGTTACCCCCTAAGTCCTAAGTCCCATCAAAATCGGTAAAGCCGCTCCAGGGATTAGCCGGAACAAATAAACAGACAGACAGATTACAGTTATTTTGGTATATGTACCGTGTATACACACATATGTATTTAGTAAAAAGCGGTTTTTTAATATTATAAACCTCCAATTTTATTTATTTGTCATGTTTTTTTTTTATATGAGGATGCCGAACTGATCTAAAGCATGAGCAGAATCAAAGAGTAGTGGCCAGTATACTCCTTACGAATCCAAACAATTCAACAATGCAGCATGGTGACGTATATTATGACTGCTTATTAAGGTGCTTCTCCATCCTTGATGGTCTCTCAGTCACCAACAAAACACTATGATAACTCGAATGCTGTCAATTTTGATTGGTTTTCTGGAAACGGGTAGCACCACCCCGGTCAAGCCGTGCTTGATTTCAATCAGGTATCTTAAGTATCTAGAACATTGTTTTTCCTAGTCGTTGTAGTCTAAACGTAATTCTGACAGCGTGTCTATAATCAGAACCATTATCATCTCAGCTGACGTCTACCACTGGATATAGGACGCCCCAATGCACTCCGCGACCTACGCATGGCGAAGCTCGACCAGAGTGATACCATGGTCTCACAGAAAACAGGCGTGGAAAACAGCGTCTGTCCTTTGTTTCACTGAGTGAGTGAAGATATCGAAGCCCCATACCCCAACTACTTCCCCGATCCCCCTTACCAACCCGGAAAGGCCGGGAACGCACGTGAGACGCCGCTTGCCGTCAGGCGATAAGTATGCTCAAACAACAACCCATAATGTCCCACTGCTGGCTCGGGTCTCCTCTCAGGAGAGGGTTAAGGCCATACGTCCCCACGTTGGCCAAGTGCGGGTTGGGGACGGGCAAGAATAAGTTGTGGCTACGTAAATCTTGCCGTTGGATGTTTTTAAGCCGCCCGAAGGCCTCCAACTAAGCTTCACGACTGTTATCATATGACAACCGGGACCGACTGCTTAACGTGACCTCCGAATCACACATACGTATGCTCGTTTGCCCGTAATTCCAAAACAAAAATACAAACAGCCCTGTGCTTGTTTGTAAACATTTCTCAAACCGTTTCACTAGTTAAAAGTCACATTTACATTTTTAGAGCCCCCGCAGACTACAAACTTTTTAATCGTCCGATAGTTTCATCGGGTTAGTTTTTAGCTCACTTGTCGGCCGATACCGAATCGTTATAATGTGCGCACTCCCATTCATTTTCATACTGATTAAGACTATCGGTCGATTAAAAACTTAGTAGTCTGCGGGGACTCTTGGCGTTATAACTAATCTTTCCTCTTCTTGTGTTTAAAGACGCTGCGTTAATATCACGTACGAATGACACGTTGGATCGGAGTTTTAAAAAAGCAGGTCCCATTTATCCCTCATATTTAACTACCGCAAAATGAGCGTAGGGTGTGAAATTTGTTCACTGTCCACTGAATGGTTAAGTTAAAATATTCAAGTAAAGAGTAGTTTTTGAAGTTGGTTTATTTAGTTAAGAGTTAGGGCGTATAGAGTTCGAAGCTTGATTCTACATAACATTTGAAAACCTTTTGGCAGTACGAGAAACATACGTTTTCCTGGAAACATTTTACGTAAAAATCTTTTTAGTATGATTTATATCACAAGAAATCAACTTTATTTATGCCCCAGTTATGACCATTTAAACCGAATTAAATTTTAAAAAAATATTACTCTTTAGAAACTGAAGGAAAAAATATTTGTACCTCTTGCAACATTGTTTTAAGTTCAAAAATCGAACATGAACTCGAAAATTAAAACCATAACATTCTAAATACGAAATTATAACAAAGTAACCGTCGATCATGCTATTATAATAACGCAGTTGATTATAAACTTTATTTCGTTAAGTTTAAGTTCATATTTGTCAGTTGGGGTAATAAAGTACCAGGGATGTACTCTGTGGTATATCAGGTTACGTTCGAAGCCAGCCAAATGGATAGGCAAACGTGTACTCCCCTTCTTTTTGTATTATTGTACCTATATGTACGTGTAACTATGTGGGTATACTGTGTATGGCTTTGTATTCTAAGATTATATATTTAATATTCTCTAGTAAAGATGCTTAACAAACAAAGATTTTTAAAACATTTCATTGTCAAAAAACAAAACGGTTGGCCTTATGGTTGCCTAGAAAGGCGACATAAGCTTTCCAGTACGACCACGAGTGTTGTGGGTTCAAATTCCACATGGGATAACACTTTGTGTGATCCAAATGGCGTTAGGAATATACACCTGTGACCTGTGTTGCGGGGGACTTATCATACATACATGAAACGCCCAGACTTAGAACAATAATTTTTCATACAAAGTGTTTGTGGCATGTGGACTATTGCGGGCGTCTTTTAAAAAGAAAACAAAAGATAATGTCAATAATGCTTTTATCAGAAGAAGAACCAAGCAGATGTTTAATCTAAGTCACACATCATCCACTTTTAGGAACATCAACGTTTATTCACAGATTTCTTTTCTGGAATTGAACATTTCATGAACAGTTTTATCACCTGATAACCAGCACTTCTACAAATAGCTGTCTCGACTCTGGGCTTTTTTACTGTCAGTTTTAAGAATGTCTGTAAGTCCCCGCAACACAAAATAGGATTAACCCGAGGGTTGTCTTCTTCACAATAAAAAAATGTGTAAGGTTTATCTTCGTCTATGTGAAGACCGTAGGAGAGACACGCTTCGGCACTAATGGGCCTAAAACCGCTGTAAAACCGCGCTTGCGCTGTTTCACCGAGTGATTGACGATACCGGAGGCCCATACCTAGCCCCTTCTCTACCCCTTCCCCCATCTCTCAAAGGCCGACAACGCACTTGTGACGCCTCTGGTGTTAAATGCCCATGGGCGACTTTGATCGCTAACCATCAAACGATACATCTTCTCGTTTGCCCCTATTTCACAAAAAAACCAGCTGATTTTATCTAAACCATTAGCATTTCTTATTCAATCTATATTATTGCGAACGTAATCAAGATAAGTTGACAATCACAGATCGGTAGTCGGTTTGAGTCCGACATAACCACCAGACCGTGGTATACAAGGGGATTTCAGCAAAAAAAAATAAAAATGTGTTTGACAGTCTTAGTAGCAATAGGCGCCTACTACAAAAGGAGGTATTGGTCTACTAAACCCATCTTGGGTTTGTATTTGGTTTGCTTCAAGATTTTTTTCCCTTTAATGTGATTTTGTCCTACATAGTTTGTAGTGGGTTTTTACGACACCATGGGATGAATAAGGGTAGTGACATTTCGTATACTAAACCAGTCACCACACGGAGCTAAGTAATAGTAAAAAAAATTCTATCAGTCTTGCTTCCTGCCTGTGGTTTTTATTCAAAAACAATTCCTGTCCTAGCAATCACACAGTACATCCAAACTTCCAACTACGATTTGTAGATCACACAAAGTGCCTCGTTGGCGCTGCGGTAGCGTAGACGACTGCTGTTCGGATCTCAGGTTCGATAACCGGGTCGGATCAAATGTGTGTATGATCTGCAATTATTTGTTTCCGAGTTTGGATGTTTTCTATATATAATATGTATGTATTCTTCTTCTTCGCCTTATTCCTTTCTCATTCCCAAGATTTGGGGTCGGCAACCAGTTCAATCAGTTTTACCTGAATATCAGTTTTTACACGGAACGATTGGCTTTGGACCTCCGTAACCCACAGGACAGCATATTTGAGGGCACTGACATCCCAATAACGATTGCCATAGATGTTCATGACAGCCGGGACCTGATGGCTTAACGTGTTCTCCGAGGCACAAGATGTATAATATGCATGTATTGACAAAAAAAAAATATATGTATTCATATCAGTTGTCTAGTACCCATAACACAAGCTCTGCTTAATTTGAGACTAGATGGCGTTGTATGTTAGATGGCCGAAATATTTATTTCTAATTAAAAAAAAATGTTTTGACCCATGTAGAATTTGGACCCACAACACTTCGGCGATATACGCGACTACTATTCAACCACAAAGGCATGTCCAGGCAGTCTAAATATCTTAAAACAGCTGGTTTCATCTAAACCATTAGCTTATAAATTCAATCATTATTATTTCGAACACCTTTCCCATCATCAAGATCCATATTAAATCAACCACCGACCTATTGATGTGTAAAGTTCGTTATCTATATCTCCGGATTGTCGGGCATCTGTTTCGATGCAGTGGCGCAGAAGCCCCGGGCTCCAGCGCTGCACAAAAACAGTCAAGTGTGAGAGCTGTTGGGTGGTCGGACATTTCATTTATGGTATGCTTGAGAAATGAATCGTTTTCTTTTTGATTTTTTTTTATGTTACACCCGCGTGTATCTCGGTTATCGCGAGAGTAGCCTACGTCCTTTAGAAATCAGAGTTTCTGCACGTTAAATTTCATTGAAAACGGTGCAGCGGTTTAGTGGTAAAATCTTGACATACAGACAGTGATACTTTCTAATTTATAATATTAGTATGAATACTATAATGATAGATGAGGTCTCAGTTTGATATTTTGTGATTTAATATGGTTGTTTCTGTGTAGTAGATACATGTGTATTTACTTCAAAATATATAATATAAATATATATCAATCCCTGGTATGTTTAAATATCGTAGATGTCCTTTAAAACACAAGCCAACCTATATGAATATATTTTAAAATTCAAAAGTATTTGTATAGGACAATGTGTTTTTTTTATGGAATAGGGGGCAAACGAACAGACGTATCGCCTGATGGTAAGCGATTACCGCCGCCCATGGACGCCCGTAACACCAGAAGCATCACAAGTGCGTTGCCGGCCTTGGGGAATGGGGAGGGTTGGATTATGGGCGTCCTATGCTTTCACGTATAATCGACTGAACTGATTTGTATAAATATCGGTATATTGGTAGATTGCAAGTTAGAGAAAGACGTGGCTACTTTTTGTAGGAATAATCGACATAAAAGCTAGTTAATAAAAATGCCAAAAAATCTATTGTGTGAAAATGTATACTTAACACGTATAAATTTTGATATTTTTTATTTGAATATTCAAAAAATATAACCCTCTTTCTTCCGCAGTTAGGTAAATAACAATAGTACTTTAGTAACTCAATCAGTCTGCTAAGCATATACATACATTTCGGAACAATTTTAATGAACAAAAATGTATTGTCCCCATTTCGCCACACGCACAGCTGACAGTCAAAGATTTGCTTGAATAATCATATTAATTGTTACATTAAAACTGCACATATCGTATATCTGAGACAATTCAATATAATAATATTGCATTACAACATTCACTGGTTAATTGGGTTTTTAGGTTAAAAACATTAATTTACATTGTTTGGTGACGAATTTATTTCCACAGCTATACATATCCTGTGTCGTGGTGGACTTTACAAACATACATGAAACGTAGACAAAGAACACCCAGTCTCAGAACAATAATTTGTTGATAATACAATGATTTGAGCTCACAACACTTGGCGCCGTAGCAAGCGGCGTGGCAACCGCTTAAGCCAATAGAACAAATAATGTATTAAAGAAGTGTTTACAACATAAGGGCCCTTTTTTATAAGTGTGTAATGCCTCTCTGGCCTCCCCTCTGGGTTCCCCGGCGGCGGATTGGTTCCGAGTGGAGGTCATCCTCCCGGACCTTCTCCACCGCCCGCACCTGCGAGATGATTTGCTCGCAGAAGACGACCTATGGGCCCTTATTCATCCCCTTGGTGTCGTAAGAGCTACCAAAGAGCAAACTTACCAAGACAACGTCACTGCAAAGAGGAGATATGCTTGACACAAACTTTATACGAACGTATCTGGTCAGCATGATAAAGTAGTTTAAAACCTTTCTTATAAATAAAGGCGCCGGGTATAAAGGACACCATTTCGGAATGTATGCACGCGGAAGAGTCACTGCGCTGTGTTTCAACGAGAGAGTGAGGATCTGTTCCCCAAAGTCCAGCAACACACTTGTGACCTCTGAGGGTCTTTGACGATCAGGTGCTACGTCTACTCGTTTGGTATTTCATAAAAAAAAAGATACAAAGAAACGTTAATGGAGACGAAAAACTGAAGACTACACGCCTAGTGGTTTCAGTGGTCGCAACACTGCTTCCTACTGCGCCAAGTGTTGTGGGTTCAAATCCTACATGGGACAACACTTTGTGTGATCCATAAATTGTTGTTCTAAGTCTGGGTGTACTTTGTGTCCGTTTCATGTATGTTTGTAAAGATCCCCGCGACACAGGAATTTATATTCAAAATGCGGGAGTTGTCTATAAAAAAAAAAATTAAAACATATAAGTACATATAGTTTTTTTTGTAATTTGTATGCCCAGAGTATGAAAGATGGCGGTGTTTTCCGTCCGTGCCTCAGTGAAGCACGTAAAGCAATTGTTATTGTTAAGTCAGTGCCTTCAAATTTACTGGCATCTAGTTCAAACTTCGAATTCAGTTCACCCTCAGAGCTGCGAAGGTCTGATGCCAATCGCTGTCTGTAAAAACTGATATTCAATTACAACCGGTTGAGCTCATAGCTGACCCCAAATCTTGGAAATAATTAAGGCTAGGAAGATGATGACATACCATATTATACACAGAAAACACCCGAATTCCGAAACAAATATCATACAAGTATTTAGTTCAACCCGGAACCTGAGACCTAAAGCACAGCAGTCGCATACTCTTTCACTGCGCCATCAAGGCAGCTAGTAATGTCAGGCTATTGTCGAGTCAATGGACAACTAAATAACTTTTAGGCTGACATATTAGTGATAGTGGGTAGAGACCCTGACTGCTAACCTTTCGTGGGTTCGTTAGCTATACAATACAAAAATTTCCATGATAAGGACGGTCATTTATTCTGTATGTGGATGTTATTTACTCATGTAATTAATTAACAACCAGCTAAGCAACTAATTGAGGTTTCTTGAGACCAGAAGGCCGGCCTTTTTTTAGCACAGAAAATTAGCATTGCCACTCAACCTGGCAATGCTGCCAGCCTTCTGGGTGCGCTACCAGTAGGCGATGATGCGGAGGAGTTTTTAGACACTTGTATGTAAATATTGTAGTTGTTTTTTACTAAAAATAATTTCCCAGTATTTTATTATATCTCATGTATGCGTTTATAAATATATATAAGTATATTTATCAGCAGTTTGATGACGATAATAAAGACTGCCTAGTTTGGGATGAGACGACCGTGTGTGAACTGCGCGAGATTATTAACCGACTTCATACGCTTAACATCAGTGTGCATGAACTAAAAAGAGTGATAGCATCTTTATATTTGAACTTTTAACGACTTAAATCAATATCAATGTTAGTTAATGATTAAGAGCATTTAGTAAAAGTGTTTACCTTCTTTGTTACCCTTCTAAACCTTTTAATCTTATTTTAAGGAAGTTCCCCAATTCAGAAAGACTGGTTAAACTCTTCGACTATGACATTTAAAATCAATTTATACATTTGTTATATATAATTCTCGTGTCGTATTGTTGCTCACACAGAACTCTGAAACTATTTAACTGATTTTGACGTTTTTTTAATTGTGTTTTGCTTACATACCTAATATATTCAACATTATACTTGGACCATTATAAGCCGTGCATAATTCAAAAGAGACGAAATTGCGTTATATATAAACATAAAAAAGATAGAAAAACATACCTGTCTTTGTGTTCCGCTTGTCTGTCTCTCTGCCGTCTGTTTTTGAACCAATTGGAGACCTGCAAACATAATATTACATATAAACAAGCACACTACTTGGAATTCTATGTATATGTATGTATTTACAAAAAAGAAGTATATAAGTATTCTATAAATCATTTAGATGTATAATACAAGGTTCAAATTATGAAGCTAAATAGCGTCGTGTGGGAAATGTCCAGCATATTTAGATGTTAGGGGATACTCAAAGCAGTGTTTTAGAGTCGTGTGTGTGTGTTTTTAGTTAAATTAAGTTTCCAGGCTATAAACATTGTTCTGGTGTTAATATTAGTCGAACACTAGTACAAACTGTAGTTGCCTATACTTATACAAATTCAAAATCTTTATTGCTAATTAAGTGTACATTTTGTGATTTTGTTATATAGTTTATCTCAACTTAGTAGCCTTTTTCAGGTATTGCAAATTTGAGAGAAAGTATTAAATATCCATAGATTGTTACACCAAGAACCACTAAAATTATGTATTTATCTGATGAAATGGGGTTCATAGAGCATAAAAATATGATTTACATATTTATTTTCATGTTTAGAGTGAGATTAATAGTTAATTAACAAAACTAAAACAACAAAATATAGCAATCCGCCATGTTAAGTTGAACACCGATCAAAGCGAGTCACGTCACGTGTCTGTAAACGTCATTTTGTTTGGATATAATCGACGATCACTTTACTACACTAGATGACAAATAGTGACGTCACCTCTGCAAAGTAACGTCACAAGTAGAAGCCATGACGCCACCGAGCGTTTAGGCGTGAATTTTAAACTTATAATTTAAATCGCGTTTTTGTCATACTAAAACTTTATTTTACAGTAGAAATATGATTGTTTTCGACAATAAGAAATACTTCCGAACGTCATAAAACAGTTTTTTTTATTAGTCATCATGCCTATAATATAGAGTCACATCAAGAAAATGAATCAATAACTATAACTATAAGAAATAAAGTAGAGAACAGTTTTAAAATCCTGGAAAAATGAACTCTTAGTATCGTTAGATATATGTTCTCAAAGGGAAATCAGTTTAGTTCATGGTTTCATGAATAGCTGCTTTAATGACGTAGTGGTTTAAGCAGTAGCCTTGCAGCTTTCTACTGAGTTTTGTGGGTTGAAACCTCACAAGGAACAACACTTTGTGTGATCCACGAATTGTTATTCCGAGTGTAAAAAGACTATGGCTGACTATCAAGTATCAAAGACCCTTTTCGAATAGGAATAAAGTCCTCAACAGAACCTAAGGGACACACGAGAAAAAAAGGAGGAGGTTCTATGTTCCACTGTATGTATTTATTTATTTTATCAGCCTACCAAAATTACTTTACTCGGCATGATAGAAAGCAGAATACAAGAGTTATGGTTACCATACTCATTGCGAATGCAAACAATGTACCGATGCATCATGGTGACCCACTCCATATAGCCCTAATGATGTTTATACATCATTGGGCCTCCGTATCCTTGATATTAAAAAAAATAAAGGGCTGCTACAATACAAGCAGTTAAAAACGTCACAATCGATCTACAATTCTTTAATGAAAGATCAAGACGGCCTCAATATAGAAAAAAATCTTCAGACTACGCCGTGTTGTGGTCGGGGAAACCTGATATGACTTCCTCAAACAACCAGAGGGTCGAGTTACAAACAGCCTCTGATCTGTTTACTATAGACGATTGGGAAACTCATCATATTTACCTTTAATTATTTATATATTTTTTTAATGAATACATAAAACAAAAACAAAAAAAGGTTAGTTGCAAAGTTACAGATGTAACAATAGACAATATGGATGTTTTTATTATTTTTTATCCTAACGATTTGTGTCTATAACATAAAAAACGATATAAGTAGGCTTGAAAATTAGTCAAACTAATTTTCAAAATGAAATATAAACACTGACTAAATTTGAGCTATTCATACGCCGCCATTTTGCGCGTTCTTTTGACACAGCCAATGACATTCAGTGTTTCAGTTAATTTATACTTATTTACAGTTTTAATTGCTATAAAAATCATGGAACTCGCGTTATCGTCACCGAACGCTCTCTATGAACTATATTTTTTCCATGAGCTATATTTTTTTATTTCTTTTATCGCGCATTTTATTTTAAGCGCAGAGGTTCATTTCAGGTGAGTTAAAACAACTATTAGTTTATAGTTTTAAATTTTATGACTACTTTGTGTTTTTTTTGGAAATTGTTTTTGTGTTTTTGAAAGACATTTCATCGCATCCACATTATTTATATTTTTCATCATTAATTTCATCACGACGAAGACTTGAAAACTCAAAGACTTATAATTTAAAGACTTTAAAGACTTCTTCTTCTTTTGATGATATGGCAACCAGCCGGATCAGCTATTTCTGCCAATGTCAAGTATTTAATGTCTTCAATTCTAAGTCTTCTGAGCTTCAAGTCTTCGTCGTGAAAGAATTAATGAAAAAAAATATAAAAAATGTGGATGACATGAAATGGGGACAGTCTTCCGCAAAAACCAAAAACGATCTCCCGACTCTAAAGACGAAGTATTTAAATACTTGACAATATTTAACATTAGCAGAAACAGCTGATCCAGTGTGTCATCTTATCAAAAGAAGAAGTGTATTTTGTTTTTTTCGAAAGACGGTCCCCATTTCATGTCATCCATATTTTTTATAATTTTTATCATTAACTCCATCACGACGAAGACTTGAAGATTCGAAGACTTAGAATTGAAGACTCGAAATACTTGACATTGGCAGAAATAGCTGATCCGGCTGATTGCCATATCATCAAAAGAAGAAGTGTATTTTTTTTGTTATACCACATTTATTTTGTTATACGAAACACGGACGTACATAAAAAAGGAGAACAAGATTGCCCCTATTTCGTAAATAGGACTAAAATCGGCAAAATGTTGACTTGAATGTGTGAAATGTTGAAATGAAATATCAAATACGTGTGTTAGCGAACAAACTACAAAGCTCATCATAACAAACATTTCAAGAGTGATGTGAATACCACCAACCTGTACAGTGGTGAGTCCCGTAGTTTCAGCTAACTCCCGTTTCTCCCGCGGCGATGGATATGGATTGTGTAAATACCAATCCCGGAGTACGGACCGAGATTTTTCCTGTGGACCAGACTCGGATACAGAAATCATACGGCTGATGAATTTTTCTAACAATTCATCCAAGATGTCTACGATTTTCTTTCTACAATCGCTGACCTATTTCTCTTGTTTTATTGGCTAATATTTGTTCTAAGTAACTTATCGTTGAATATCATCATTTATCATACATTTGTTTGTTTTCTGTTAACGTTTCAGGCTTGTGTCTGAATGAAGAGCATTAATGACTCACACGCATTGAAAAGCAATGTGAGAGAGAGCCATACTTAGGCATGCCTAAATGTGGCTCTCTCACGGTAATGAATCAACTCGACCGGAGTGAAACCACGGCCTCACAGAAAACCGGTGTGATACAGCCCTTACGTCCCATGTTTTTTCTTTATGTAATAGGGGGCAAACGAGCAGACTTATTGCCTGATGGTAAACGATTCCCGCCGCCCATGGACACCCGCAACACCAGAGGCGTCACAAGTGCGTTGCCGCGGGTTGGATTATGGGCCTCCAGTATCCTCATTCACTCAGTGAAACACAGCGCAGGCGCTGTTTCACACCGGTTTTCTGTGAGGCCATGGTATCACTCCGGTCGAGCCGGCCCATGCATGCCGAAGCGTGGCTCTCCCACAGTCAAATGTCCATGTCTCTCGCTATTCCCCGAAGGCCGGCAACGCACTTGTTACCCCTTTAGTGTAGCGGGTGTCCATGAGCGGCGTTAATTGCTTACCATCAGGCGATACGTCTGCTCGTTTGTCCTCTATTTCATAAAATAAAACTTTATTTCTAAAAAGAAGCTTTTTTCAGCAATGGAATGTAAAAAATGATGATGTAAGGCAACATAAAGTTCGTCAAATACAAATAAACGTTCATTTCATAACAAATGGTATTCGTTATGTTCAAATAACGATAGGAGTTCTCCTTTCACCATTAAAAAAGATAAATTTTAAAATGTACTAAAAAAATCATCATCAACAACAGTTTCGTAACAGTCCACAGTTAGACATAGCCTGTCTTTAGAAATGATGATAGAATCAGATGCGCTTATTCCCTATCAGAAGTTCAGAAGTTTGGAGTTAACAACTACATACAAACTCATTTAACGGATAAGTACACCACTCCTATTAATCCCGTGGGTATCGTAACAGATGACTAAGGTTGCAAACTACCTAGAACAACATCACTACAAAGGGAGGAAAACTTTAAACTAACTCTTTTTTTATACGTGAGAAAACCCCCTCGGGCCTTCACCCCACCGGGGTTTGCGGCGGGGTAGTGTGTCGGAATCGAACCGCCTAAAACCACACGGTGTGCCACTCTAAGACGGGCGGGATCCGGGAACCGATTTACTACGGCATCCAGACCTCTCCCAGCGCCTGCCCGCACTGAAGCGGGCACCGTCTCTTGGTGTTAAACTCTCAATTTAGGCGATGTACGGCACAGGCGTACGTCGCATTCTCGCGGCTGACCTGTGAAGCGGATGGAGGGGAAAACCCGTCCCGACCATTCGCGGCAAAGTTTAAATAACCCCTCTACCAATCCGTGTAGCCAGTGTGGTATTGTAAGCCAAAATTCTCCTCCATAACAGAGACCTATGTCCTGCAGTAGATTACTAAAGGCTGATGTGATGATCTACAAATGTATATAATACTAACTTTGAAACAATATGATGTTTCTTCTCCATCCCAAATTGTTCTAGGAAGTGGAAATTTGCGGCGCACCCTGTACTTTCCGACGGCGCCTAAAGGCCTGCCACGAAGCCTTTCGGCCTCCATATAATGTGCTGTGGACAAACATTATAAAGTCGTAACCTATACAAATAAATAAAATTGGAGTGTCTGTGAGTGTAAATATTATATTAACCGCTATTTACTAAATGCATGTGTATGTTTGCACGGTACATAAACCTAAATAACATATTATATATTTTTAAAATTTTGCATTGGAATTCAATTAAAAACTCTAAAATTTGGTTATATGTATAAAAGAAGTGTAGGAGATAAAAACAAACTCCATATAAAACTTAAAATTCAATATTTGTTGATTTTTTTGCTGATTTAAAAGAATCCCCAAGGGTATCAAAATGGAACAAAATCCAAAAAAATCACCTAGGGGGTCAGTGTGGATAAAAAATTCAGATGAATCCCCCAGGGGATTCAAGTGGATGGAGCCATAAATGTTTATCATTTTATGGAATAGCAGGCAAACCAGCCGATGTTTCGCCTGATGGTAAGCGATTACCGCCGCCCATGCACAAACGCAACAGCAGAGGCATCACAAGTGTGTTGCCGTCGTTTGGGGGATGGGAAGGGGGATGGGCAGGGGTGGGTTAAGGGCCTCTGATATCTTCACTCACTCAGTGAAACACAGGACAAGAGCTGTTTCATTCCAGTTCCTGTGTAACCATGGTATCACTTCAGTCAAGCCGGCCCATTCATGCCGAAGCATAGCTCTTTCCCGATAAATTTAAAAAATTAACGGATTTAAGTCGATGCAGTCATAAAAATATATGGAGAATTTTAAAGTTTTCAAACTCTTATTTCATCAATTTATTAAGTACTTACATAGGTATTCAATAATAAGTTTCACCTTACTCATAAACCTTATTCAACGATAAATAAGTAACTTAGTTTCAACGTGAAAATAAAATTAAACGATTGCTTACAAAAAAAAAGTACTATCTAAAAGAGCAATTCTTGTATAAAACCTGAATCTCGGAATCTGCTTACAGCAGTATGCAGCGGGTTTCAGGGCCGATAAATCGATTTAACTAGGATTTATTTTTGAAAAATTTGACAAAAAAATAAACATACCATGCTAGACTCGGTCATCCAGGCACTTAGTTACTAAGTAAGTAACAGTGGACTTAAACACCATAAGGGAAACAGTCACCAGTCACCCAGTCGAAAATAATGAGGTAACAAATATAAAAAAAAACCAGTCGAATTGATAACCTTCTCCTTGAAAACTTCTTCATCGTTCTCACCTTTTAACCATAAACTTTGTAATTTTGGATGATTGTGAGGACTAAAGGTGTGTGACTCGAGCAACCGGTAGAGTTCCTTGAAGTTTCCTCTGTGGAAGGCCACCATGGCTTTGGCTTTGAGGACTGATTCGTGTGCATGAAGTCTTTCGCACGCTGGCAGGGACCAAAGAAACCTGCCTAGCCGTTCGATGTTGCCAGCTTGTTGGAGGACCTGGGAAAAGGAAGAGTAGTTAAATTTCTGCTTAAAAATGGCTACTAATATTAGTTCGCTAGCTATTCCTTACTTATCGTTCGTATCAATAAAACATCTTATTTCTATGGATTCCATTAAAGACTCGAGAAAAGAACTTGATCTTTGTCAAATGTTACACTTTCGTACTTTTTTAAAAAGTACGTAAGTATAACAATTTATTTTAGAGAATTCCTTACTAGGGATTTATTCTTTACTGAGTATACGAACGGATATTTAATGAACAGGCGCATACTGTACAGACTCCAATCACTCACAATATACATTAAACAACTTGTGGACCACGAATTTACACATGTGGGATTGACCTCATAATGCTCTCTATAAACCACTACATCAGTCGGTTAATAAAGGGGTAATAAAGCTTATAAAAAATAACGCTACGAATCTTAGGCACGATAAAACCTAAAAAAATATTCAAAATACACAACAATTAGTAAACTTCTAGAGGAGTTTTGCAAAAAAATGGTCCTTATCGGCTGTCAACAGCGCGAGGGTGGTCACAAATAGTCTGTGAGTGCATAACGCCCACATGGCACATCACATCCGGTAGGTATTCGCGCCTAAACCAACACTCTCTAAGCAAATATTGGCGGGAACCGGGAACATGCCAATTTTTTGCCCATCCATCTTTAAATCACAGTCGAAAAAGATTGACTAGTTTTGTATACGTATTAGGATACTAATCAGTATTTTCCAATCACGGTTTTCTGAACGTAAATTTGTAAAAATTCCCGAATGGATCCTTATTTTTTACTAATAGAATATTCTTTGACCAATAGAGACGATGATCCCTAAATTTGTTTCGTCTTTTTTTCTCAAGACTAGACGTTTAACTTGCAAAAGTGTTCGTGCTACCCATTCACAGAAAAAAATATTTAATTTCATTTAGATTATGTCATAAAACCCTGACACGTGTAGGTAGTATCCCCTAGGATACTACCTACTCGTGGTCATGTGGGACTCGAATCGATCAAAAATCGCGTGGAAGCCCGGTCCCAATAATGGCAGTGGTGGCACTCAGGCGTGGGTTTCTTGTAAATCAGACATTGGTGATCTTTTCACACTCATTACTTGAGAGTCAGGGTCTGGTATGTGAGGGCCCGTAATCCTCCAGAACTGGTCTTAACGCCGCAATAACAAAATGCCCAATTTCAAGAGCCCCTTAATAGAACTTGCCACTGGCCCCGCACTGGTTTGACTCCATCTCAAATACGATACAAGCGAAGGTATTATAGTACATGTTTCCGTATATGTACCTACCTATATACATTGTTTTCATAAATTTTCATACACTCCAAAACTTGCATAGTTTTATTTTACGTAAGTCTACTTTTGAGAAGATGTACACAAATCATTTGGCATGTGATCAAGGTTTGCCGCAGTATAGTGTGAAATAACAAACACGCTCGCCAGAATATTCCTTATAACATTTTCTATCGCCATTAAAACTTCATAAAACTGTTATATTTGTATATTAAACCCACTATTTGACCTGTATTATGAAAGTGCAGGGACACAGAAAAGAAAAATAATAAAAAAAGTGCTAATTTTTCTTATTCCGTTCATTGCTTTTATTAAGCTTAGGTTATGACCTTACTCAAGAAACGAAGGTGCATCAGTTTAACCATGAAAGCGTAATAAACAGACTGACAGACACAGTTACTTTCAGAATCTATACAAATATATAAAGTTGGAGTGTCTGTCGGACTGAACCGATTTTAATAAATTTAGTTCAGATATAAAATAGAACCTTGGAGAAGGTTCTGTTTTATGAAAGCCTTTCATGAAAGCATAAATATCTTATGGACATTCTCTGAATATTCTCTATTGCCTAGACTGCTTCGGTAGCGCAGTGGTAGTGTATGCGAGTGCTATGCTAGAGGTCATGTGTTAGATTCCTGAGTCGTCCAAATGTTTGTATGATCTGCAAATATTTATTTCGGAGTTTGGATTTTTTCTATGTTTAATATGTATGTATTTTTTTAACAAAAAAACACAGTATATACGTATTAATGTCAGTTGTCTAGTACAAGCTCTGCAACAAGTTTGGGACTAGATGTTGAAGTTGTGTATTAAAATGTCCGATAATATTTTATTAATTTAGTTTATCCGGTTCACATATTTCTGGTAGCCAGGGTTCCATACTTCAGATACAAACTCTAAATGACTTTAACAAATGCACAATAAAGAATTTTCAAAGTTTTTGCCTTTTTGAAACACTTAGATAATTGCAATACAAACCCTAGTGCTTTAGAAACCTTGGCAACAATAGCATCTATGTGTGCCTCATAAATTAGCATCGAGTCGTGTGTCCTAAGTCACCAACCGAAGCACATCTAGGCAGCAACTCACCGTATAGCATGTAGGTTTTTTTATGCAATTGCGGGCAAACGAGCAGATGTAACGCCTGATGGTAAGCGATTACCGCCGCCCATAGACACCTGCAACACCAAACGCGTCACAATTGCGATGCCGGCCTTTGGGGGATAGGGAGGAGAATGAGGATGGGAAGAAGGGCTAGGGTATGGTCCATACATCCTCCGGTCGAGCCGGCCCATTCATGCCGAAGCGTGGCTCTCCCACGGTGAACGTGTGAGGTTGTGGCAATAGGAGAATGTTTTCGTGAATATGTTACCACCGAGCATTTTGTAGTATTTAGGTCTAACTTGTTAATGCGACAGTAATCCTCTAATCTTAATGTGCGGTCACATCTTCAAGTGATAATATCGCATATAACTAGACCATAACTTCCTTTCCAAAGCGAGGCCTAAGTCCAGCAGTGGCCTTAAGGGCTGTTGAAAATTGATGATTGAAATACGAATTATTTAACGAACTGTAACCAAAACTAATCCAATATAATGATAGCGATTCAACCCTCCAGTCATCTCATTATTTACGCGGTGCGCAACGCAAATTACTGTAACCGATACTCGCCATTAGAGGGTTAGGGCCATTCAATTTGCGCCTTGACAACGGGGGGTTGTTGATGTGATATGAAAGGTGATGAATTATAAAATGATTGGTTAGGCGTAAGTTATTATTTAAAGGCGATTTTTCTTCTATCGAAAGAAGATTTTTTTCTAGAACATTCCTAAGTTTCATGTACTCGTATCAAAGTGTAAAACGGACAACCGAACAGGAGCATGTAGCCGTCTTTTACTCGACAGCGAAAGAAGGAGGGTTATATTTTTCTAGTGTGTGTATGTGAAATATATTTCTTTGGTACGCCCTAGAGCCTAAAGGGCTTGTCGTACTTTTATGTGAGTGGTATTAATAGATTCTTCTTAGTCGTGACACCGGGTACATCAAAATTAAACAAAAAACAATATAAAAAGTATTCAGTAGGGTATATTTTTAATAATTCATTACTTGTACCGATACAAAATCTTAACACAACACATTTTACTTACATACAAAAACAATCAAAACAAAATGTTCACAATTTTACACACACATGAATGCATTCTGTGTCATAACAGTGTAATGCGTAGGCCCATTTGGGCTTATACTTTGACAAAGGAGAAGGCCTACATATGACCACTCCCTAACATGTTGCACTGTGATGTTTGAAGTGGTAAATATATACATACTTTGACTTTATCCAAGAAAATTATTTTTCTAAAAAAATTGATTTATCTCTACTTGCTAATACTGTCTCGTTAACCACTAGATGGTTATCGCAAGCGACTGCAGATCACGAGGGCTCGGATTCGATTCCCGGGTCGGATTACTTTTTGGTTTTTCTCACAAGAAATTCTTATTTGCAGCCCAGAGTAGCAGCCGTCGATCCCGGTTGTCGTGAACATCTATGGCAATCGTTATTGGGAAGTCAGCGCCCTTAAATATACTGAGAACTAGTGCAACCTTCGAATTCAGTTCACCCTCAGGTCTGATGCCAGTCGCTCCTTTGAAAAACAGATATTCAGATGAATCCGGTTGGACTAGTAGCCGACCCCAAATAATCTTCAGAACAATAAAGGCTAGGTAAATTATAATTTTAAGAGTTTCATGCACAGTACTCACACGGAAAACAGCACTGCAAAGAGACAGCATAATTAAAACAAACCCAAGTTTATTAACCTGTCTAACAAGCACGGTAATCATACCACTATTATATTGTGCCTATTAGGCAAAAACCTTCTTTCTAAGTAAAGGCCTAATTAGCAGTAGACTGTCAAAGGCTGCTGATAATAATGATGACCGTGGTCACTTGGCCGCTCAGCATGTTGCAGCAGAAACTGTTGCCGAATGTACAATCCAGCATGACTTTCGGTACTATTTTGTTGCTGGCTCTTTAGCGCTGTATATGCAGTATTTTATGCAGCAACAAATTCGTCGATGTATTTTGAATGTATCAGAAGAACATTCAAGGTTTCTTGGCTAGGTGTTTTTTGATGTTTTTGTTCGTAAAGATATTCTTTTAGCAACAATTTAGCAACAAATTCAGGCCTTATAATCGATATAGTATTAACTATTTTTCCATATTTTTCTGCTACCTTTATATCAAGCGGGCATGAATTGTGATATTTCGAGACTGGCTCAAGCAAATAAACCGGCATTTCAGCAAGTTAATAGCAACAAATTAGCTGCAAATTTTCATGTATTTTAAATTATTTTTTGCTGATTTTTCTCTGCTTTTTTTTTATATATTTAATCTGCCAAAATGACTCTGCCCTGCCTGATGGAAAGCATGAGCAGAATCCAAGAGTGGTGGTCACAATCCTCCATGCGAAAAAGAACAATGCAGCATGGTTACCCACACTATGGCGGCCTGGGGGGAAGGGGGATGGTGAGGGGATAGGGGGCGTTGGATTAGGGTATGGGCCTCCGGTATCCTCACTCACTCGATGAAACACAGCGTAAGCGCTGTTTCACACCGGTTTTCTCTGAGGCCGTGGTATCACTCCGGTCGAGCCGGCCCATTCATGCCGAAGCGTGGCTCTCCCACGGTTAAAATAGGCTGATACCTGCAGGGGAAAATCCTGCTGCCTTGATAGAGCTGACTACAGTTAGTGCAATCTGATCGAAAAGTCGGGAAAGTTAGACGTATGTACATAATAATACGTACTCGCGTTAATTTATACATGTATATATTATTATACATGTATATTATGGAACGCAATAATAACAAAGTAAACAAATTCATACTTTAACGAATTGATCAATTATAGGTAATTTACTACATTTATCCCATGGCTCTGCCCATGTGTACGTCGTTATCGCGACAAAAAATAGCCTGCGTCCTTCTCCAAGGTCTAATCCATCTCTATATCAAAATACATCCAAATTGGCTCATCTGTTTAGCCGTCAAATAGAGTTTCTTTCAAATTTTTAATATTAGTATGAATGAACCGCCGTCATCGCAGATTGAAGCTGCAAATTAAAGTCTCCGGATAACAAACAAAGCTAGCCGGTATCCTTAACAACACGGCTTCCATCAGCTATCCGGATATCCGGTTACATAGGGCGTGGCGAGAAGGGGCTGCCACGTCCAATCTATATCATTTTATTGATACTATTTGTGGGAGGAGTGTTAGGAAAGACTCTTCAGTTTAAATTAATACCTTCGGTATTACTTAGGCCTTATTCGTGTGACTCATGGCCGGGTTTTATAATTTACCACTCAATGACGTGACCAGTCATTTAATGCAAAAGTCGACTAAAGCCCACTTTGTTAGTTTAGCGTAATTTTTGTATTAAAAAACACCAAATATATTTAACAATAAAGAAATATTAAGAACATAACATTAAGTAAATAACAAGTATTGAATTATTAAGAAAAAAAACCCGACTGCGTATAATTTTTTATCGTTTTGTTTTTTTTTTTAATTTTGCTGTACCCTGTGTCACTCTCACGAATAAGACGAATCTATTGACACCACTCACATAAAAATACGACAAGCCGTTTAGGCTCGAGAGCGTGCCAAAGATATACATACATACACTCGAAAAACATAACCCTCCTTCTTTCGTAGTCGGGTAAAAATTATAGCGGATCTGACAGTGTGTTTATAAAATGTTTCCGCATCAGGTACTTGAAAGTTTGCCGTGTTTTTGCCATTTTGATCATGAGAGGGAGCGCGTTCCGAAGCAGGGCAGACTGTATAAATACCAGACCAGTACCTACAGAACAAGTCGTACGTGTAAAATATAAGCGAGAGCAAATTGTTACTTTGTAAGCACCATTCACACGGCCAATGACGGCATAGTCATATTGTGTTTGTTTAATATTCAGTGTTTCAGTTACTTAATACTTATGAACGATTTTAATTGCTATATAATCCTGGAAAAAAGTAATTTTTCTCACAAACACTACTAACACAGTTTAAGTTTGGACTCAGATAATTTCGATGACGTGACCATTACGTAACATTCCGTTTCGACCAATAGTGACGCGTTTTGTAAATTCCTATTTCTCTCTCTTTATTTTCACTTTTTTATATAATATTTTCCGGGTTTTAATAACCACTAAATAAACACACAAACAAAAACAAATTTTATGAAATAATTAACAATTCTTAGTTTAACAAATTGATCAGTTATAAGTAATTTACTAGATTTTCCCGTGGTTCTACCCGCTTGTATGTAGCCTGTAGGCTGTATATAAATATGGCCAATGCCTTCAGAGCGAATCGCGCGTGTAGATTATAAACGAGAGCAAATTGTTACTTTGTAAGCACCATTCGCGGTACAACCGTCAAAGCGCTCGGTAAGCGTTCTGGGAACATTCAGTTCAGTAGCACTTAGCTCTTTTGAATCATAAACATTCCGACCGTAAAACTGTTGTAAGGGAATTGTGTACAATTTCTTAATATAGCTGACGAAGTTATACAAACTTATTAGTTTGATAAATTGCAGGTTCGTTTCTATTTAGCCGACTTCAAAAAGGAGGTTATCAATTCAACTGTATTTATTGCGAAAGAAGGAGGGTTATGTATTTCGAGTACATGTTGTATATTTCTTTTGCACGCCCTAGAGCCTGAACGGCTAGTCGTATTTTTATGTGAGTGGTGTCAATAGAATCGTCTTAGCCGTGAGAATGACACTGGGTATACCAAAATTAAAAAAAAATATATACACAGCCGGGTTTTGTTTAATAATTCCTTACTTGTTTTCTTTTATGTTTGTGACCTCAAAACTTTCGACTGAGCGAACCGATTTTAAAGATTATTTTTTATTTGAAATCTGGTGCTTCAATGGTCGTTTTTTTTTGTAAAAATTTTACTTATTAGTAATGGAAATTATGTTAATTATATTCCTAACCAGCTGCGCCCCATGGTGCTGCGATTGTTGCTGTACATTTACATCAACAACTGCGGGTAACACCGCGGTGCGAAGTCAGTCTAAAATAAATGTTGCCTACTCCTTATTTCATAAGCAATCTGAAAGTCTCGTCAAAATCCTGTCCAGCCGTTCCAAAGATTAGCTGGGACAAATAGACTGACAAAAATTTCAGAAATGATTTTTCAATGTTAATTTGAAATAACAAAGAGTTACTTTAATTATATTTCATTTTATCTACTCAGTGTTCTCGTTTTTTACGAGCTAGTTGGTTAGTGATCTTGACTGCTGAGCCAGAGGTCTAGGGTTCGATTCCCACCTAAGTCGAATATTTTATGATGAACATGGTCATTTAAAGCTAACCTATAAACCCCTAGTCTTTAACAATAAAAAAAGTTCGTAATATATATATAATTTATAGAAGTACTCTCAAGCATATGTACCCATAAGGTTTAGAAGTTCATAATGGCTACCAAAGGTTGGTTAACGAAATCCTTCTAAATAATTACTATAGCGTACGGTCCCTATTAATTAAAATATTAAAACATAGAAAATATCTTCTTGACTACTCAAAGTAGAATCAATCGTCTGTTTAGTCATTATTTCATATATTACTTAATTTTATTAATTTTTACATAAAGAAATAAGGCTATAAAATGTTAACGATCTCAAAAAAATGTATAAAAAGCGCAACTTACCTCACAAACGCACGCGACTTGCTCCTGTGTGAAACCAAAGCTCGGCAGGGGAGCGTCTCTAGGGGGGCTGGACTCCCGCTGTCCCCATTCGGGCCCCCCCAACATGTCCAAATGCTCGTCCCCAGCCACTTTGATACAATTTCACACAAATCACTCGAGAAAAATTATCAAAATTGATTTCGAAAACTTTTCAACAATCACTCAGTCACTACGCGCGCATTTTAATTTTTTAGTATAGGTAACTAATAAACGAAACTGCCAATGTCAACTTTTTTTTATAAAGGACTAATTAAACCTTTTTAAATCTTGTTTATGGTCGCTCTTTTTAATATCGTTTTAAATGATAAGTAAACAAAAAAGGCGGCAGTCCCAGAATTGTTTAAACAAAAGCGATCACCTTTTAAACGACGACGATTACTTTTGTGTTCCGATTTTAAAAATGGTTTTAAGTTTGTTTATGGAATACAAGTGAGTTGTTTACAAAGTGAAGGTTTATTTTATTTTTAATTTGGAACCCAGTCTCTGTCTGGCCAGTCTTTTGAGCCAATATTTTGAGGTTAAATGCTGATTGAAATTATTTTTATCAATTAATGAATTTCACTTTGGCAATGATTTTCTCTTCTTTTTCATTTTATTTTTATCGCAGAGCGTATACCTGGAACAAACAAAAGCGTTTATTAATAATTGTTTACGTTAAGACTGTAGTATGTACTACATATATAATTAACTATATTTTAAGATAGTAGGCAAACATAAAGTGCCGGTGGCATCAAAAAGATTAACCAGCAACCTGATCAGACTGGAAAGGGACGGTACCAGGATGGTCATAGGTATCCTAACTAGACATTGTCCCCTAACAAGCACCTATTCGCTATATAACAGACAACCCTGTGTGCAGGGGAGGCAGGGATGCAAAGGAAACGCCGCAGCACGTTCTCTCAGGACATAGAAGTATAGCAGATAAACAGGCAGACATCCTCCAATCAACATCGCTCCCAGAAACATGTAGCGACCTGAAAAGGCTTCTGGGATGATCTAGGATAGTTGGAGTAAGAAGATGACAAAACACTCGTACAATGTTCCATGTTCGTATGAGAGAGGGAGAGCCACGCTTCGGCATGGATGGGCCGGTTCGATCGCAGTAATACCACGGCCTCACAGAAACCGGTGAGAAACAATGCTTGCGCTGTTTCACCGAGTGATTGAGGATACCGGAGGCCCATATTTATTATTATTATATTTTTTTATTTAATTATTTTATTATTATGCTAATGTTACCATAAGGCAGAGTAGAATCATTTTGGCAAACTCATATGTATATAAATGATTAGTGATATTTTAACAATCACGTTTTCATACAATAACATTACGTCACTACTCGACTTTGACTGCCTCGGTGGCGCAGCGGTAGCGTATGCGACTGGTGTTCTTGAGGTCTCGGATTCGATTCCCGGGTCGGGTCAAATGTTTGAAGATCTACAAATGTTGGTTTCGGAGTTTAGGTGTTTTCTATGTATGATATGTATGTATTTACAAAAAAAAAGTATATATGTATTTATATCAGTTGTCTAGTACCCATAATACAAGCTCTGCTTAGTTTGGGACTAGTTGGCGTTGTGTGTTAGATATCTGAAATATTTATTTATTTTATTATTTATCACAAGACATATATGATGACGCATCTTTTGACACATATATCTTCCACTATTTTTGTAGTAAGTTTGACTAACATAATGACTAACCACTCGACTTATTAGTGTGGTGATGGTTAGATATACCAGCTGCTTAGCTAGGTCGTGGGTTGGATATCCACTCATTAAAAATAATAGTATAATCACCACGTTTGTTTTTTATGTATTTGACTGTAATTTATAAAACTACAAACTAAGAAAATAAGTTATCAAAGTGCAGCTGTTAAGGTATCAGCCAAACCAAACCAACCAACTAAAAAATACCAAAAAGGAATTTACCGTTTATTTGGTACTTTTACTTAATAAATTACTATACCGCTTTTTACTAAAAACATTTAAATATATATATATATATACAGTACTAACATAAAAATCCATATTCAAAATTTTGTCTATTTGCCTGTCTATCTGTATGTTATTGTAAATGTGCAATCTATTGGTAACATTAGTACTAAACGCTTCACACAATTCTTCTTACATGATAAACAAAATGAAAAGGTCCTAGAATAAATCCCTGTGGTATCCCCGTAGTGATATAGCATGCTATGTTCATTTCTGGAGTTCTACAAGGACCTATTCTAGGTACCTAACATTTTTATTAACGCTAAATCATTAATCTTGTCAAATAAGTTTGGTATCTTTTTGTTTTTTATAATAAAATTAACGAAATGCCTTAATTAGTATATGGTTTTTCAAGACATCTTAATTTGAACTAAATGTAAAATAGTTTAATTATTACTTCCGTTCTCGAGGAAGCTTAATAAATAACTCCGTATTTAAAAGAGGGACCATTTCTGAGACATAACATTCATTTCTAAACGGATTCAGAGACAAAATCTCTTAGAAGACTATCATTAATTTTCCATATTTTTATTACCTAAACCAAAAATACCCTCACGTAGTTTGAAGAATCACTAAGATCGAGTGACGAGACAACGCAAGATTTACTTCACAAATACTATAAAACAATCCAAAATTTCTCGGTATAAAGCCCAAAATACTTTTAAAGACAAGACTGAAATATATTGTCGTCTCTCTCTCTTGTACTGATTAGAGAAAGCGTGAGAGAGATAGATGCAGGTCGCTTAGGGGCACGATGTTAAATGTTTGGTGTTTAAGTAATTTTTATCATCGACACGATCGCTGGGGAGGCCCTGTTGATATATGGAGTTGACGGGTTAACAGTGATGTACATTTGTTGTCGATGGTTTTTGTTTTTTTTTTGTTTNCCCGCCGACTTATTAAATTTATTTTTACAAAATCCAACTAACACTATTAAACTAGAGACGTCCCATTACAAAGATACACGATAATCCGATAATTTCACTACTAACATTCTGTTTCGAAGTTGGCGCCACTCGAGATATTTTCACGTTAATATCGAGTATCGTCTCAGTCCCATCACTAACCACGAGTATTACCCCACGTGGCGAGCGATCTTTATCTCACAACACCAGCTGTAAAACACAAGATTTATCGACATTTTACCACTCCACGATGGCCGTACAAATCACACCACTATTTAGGGATTTGATTCTCTGATACACCAATTATTCGGTTGTGAGTTTCATCTTGATAACGATCTATGTCTATCGATAATCGTTTTGATAAAATAACTGAATTAATTAAATGGATACTTGAATATATTTAAGTTAATAACTGTTAATTACCGAGTCGTCTATTAAGAAACTAATTAATACGGTTGTGATGATTTTTAGATAATATTTTTATTTAATGAGTTATCTCAAAATTGACTATAACGTTTAATGACAGTATTTGAGTCTTGAGAACACATTGAATGTTGAGAAAATGGAGAATCTAAAATATTGTTTATATACAGAAGACTTTTCCAAACAGCAATAGATAATCTAAGTCTTATACCTACGTTTAATCACATTTTTATAGCAAAGGGGTGTGGCGACTTCCACATACAGCGCAACAACATAAATATATGACAGCGCCATCTAACGAAGAAACATCGAACTACGGAGTAACGAAGGAAACTAAGAAACTACCAATCCTAAATCGTGCAATAGAAGTTCTCGCGCCAATTAACATATATACAACTTCCCAAAATCAACCGTTGGGCAGTGGCCCGCCAGGCATGATCACCTCGCTGGCCGGAGGGTCCTCCCTTTGTGTTTGAGGGACATAAAACCCTGTCCTCTGCACTCTCTAAGGCACGTTAAGCAATCCTTTGAATCATTTATGAGAAGAAAATAAATATTTTGGGATAAGTAATCGATAGTACGTTTAAAAATTTTAATGAAAGGATTTTAATATTTTTTTTTAAGAAGTATTAACGGAGTTGTAAAGAAGAGAGAGAAAGCAAAAATGAAGTAGAGCTGGACTATATACATAGACATATTACCCTAATAAGTCATCTTCTTCATCTTCCTAGCCTTTATTATTCCCAAGATTTGAGATCAGCTACAAGTTCAACCGGTTTTACCTGAATATATTTTTTTACACGGAGCGACTGGCATCGGACCTCCGCAACCCTGAGGGTGAACTGAATTCGACGGTGACATAGTTTTAAGTATATTTGAGGGCACTGACTTCCCAATAACGATTGCTATAGATGTTCATGACAATCGGAACCGACGGCTTAACGTTCACTCCGAGGCCCGGGAGGGAAACACAGCCATATTCCATACTCCGGGCTTTTTTTTTTCTTTTTTTTTTATATTTAAGCTGCCAAAATGACTCTGCCCTGCCTGATGGAAAGCATGAGCAGAATCCAAGAGTGGTGGTCACCATCCTCAATGCGAAAAAGAACAATGCAGCATGGTGACCCACACTATGGCGGCCTGGGGGGAAGGGGGATGGTGAGGGGGATAGGTGGCGTTGGATTGGGGTATGGGCCTCCGGTATCCTCACT
>PKRV01003631.1:68393-78757 GCA_003709505.1 Hyphantria cunea | reverse complement strand
TGAAAAATAAAAAAAAAAATTTAGGGGTGGTCCACCCTTAACATTTGGGGGGATGAAAAATAGATGTTGGCCGATTCTCATAGATACCGGATAAGCACAAAAAATTTCATCAAAATCGGTCAAGCCGTTTCGGAGGAGTATGGCAACGAAAACTGTGACACGAGAATTTTATATATATAGATTAAACCAATAAATTATAACTAGACTGTTGGAAGCTCAATGCTGCAGCTAGGCCGCCACGGTGTGGGTCACCATGCTGCATCGTTGCAGTGTTTGCATTCGCAACGGTTATGGTGACACCGCTCTTGGATTCTGCTTATGCTTTCCATCAGGCCGAGTAGTCATTTCGGCAGAGCTATACATAAAAACGTCCCGTTATGTTGTCGTCGCGATGTCAGCGTTAGGCCGGAACGAACCCGCGAACTCCGGAGCGTCGAGACGTCGACGCGATGATTATTACGATATCGGTATTCGAAGGAGAGCGGTAACTCACCGGTGTCGTTGTCGACGGCGTGCACTAGGAGCACGTGGTCGCCGACGGAGGCGGCCTCGCTGACGAGCGCGCGGTACACGTCCTGCGGAAACTCCGGGGCGCAGTCGTTGACGTCGAGGACGCGCAGCGTGACGGCGGCGTCGGCGAAGGCGCCCGTGACGCCGTCCGTGGCGCGCACGAGCAGCTCGTGCTCGCGCGCCGCCTCGTAGTCCAGCGGCGCGCGCGCCAGCAGCACGCCTGCGCAACACCAGGGCGCCACTCGTTACGCGTCACGCCGCACACCCTAGCTTCTACCCCGCATGCTTAAGCGTCCGAGCGACACCACTCCGGACGACCGAGGCGAGTGCGACTAGTGTGCGAGGCGTTTGCGAACATCGATACATGACTTGAATACTCGGGATGGATCATGAATATGTGAATGTCATCGCTATAGTCTTAGCTCGTACGGCTCGCTCCTAATTGATAATTCATTGAATTTAATAATTATTGTTTTTTCGAGCTTATTTTGCGTGTTAGCTAATTTTGCATGCGGTCATAGTCAGTCATAAACGATTAGCTGTTAATGTTTTGTATCAAATTATTGTTTAATAGGCAAAGAATTTAAAAAGTAATAAGAACATTTTGAAAATGAATAACTCCAACGAGCAACAAAAGCCACAAGTTACAAACATAACGGTTTATTTTAGCCATATTAATTCATAAAGTGCATATTGACAAAGGTATTGACAGACAGACATTTAAAGTACAAAAAATGTGTGAGAGCAATTTTTGGAGCTGGATATATACTAGTCAAAACAAAATAAGGGCCACCACGTTTTTACAGTATTCTCATGAATTCTTGAGGTTCCAGAGTTGATTAATGATTAGATTCGATGAATCTAATGGTATCCGGTACTACGCGTCTCCTGGAGAACTGCTGGTCCTCGTGTAACCGATTTCTGATGGTTTGATCACTAGCACGTGTACCCGTCGCCTGCCGCAAACGGTTTTGTAAGGAACGGGCGGTGAAGCACCGTTCTCTGCGCGCAGTCAAGCGCACGTAGCAGTCGTCCTGACGGTAGTTGCTCGAACTCTGCCAGATCCTCGTCTCCTTCGTCTCCAGAAAAAGTGGTGCATTGTTTTTTTATTTTGCTTCCATCATTTTTTTATGCTGTTTACAATGAAAATTAATTAATTCATCCACTCTAATCGTTAATCAACCCTAGAACCTCAAGACTTCATGAGAATACTGCAAAAACGTGGTGGCCCTTATTTTGTTTTGACTAGTATAGATAGCTGTAAGCCCCTCTTAATAAAGAGCAACATCTTGCCATTACCGTGCATGTACATCAGGGAACTGTGCCTTTTTGTGCGCCAGCACCCAGAGTGCTTTGCCAGACATGACGATGTTTCCAAACGAAATGTAGCATTTAGAGATAAGTATTCCATCAAAACCATAAATGTGAAATTAGAACCAAGTTCAATATTATGATATATGCCTTATATTATATATATATATATATTTCAACGGCAAAAGTAGTGAGATCTTAATGGATGCCAAGTTCAATGGTCAGTCCTGAAATCTATTTATAAGATAAAATATTTAAACAAAAAGATCAACATGAGTGTGGTGCGCTCTCTAACTGGGAGTGACCTGGTAGGCGTAGTACGTTGTGACTCTCAACCTAACTTGACAAGCCTTGGCTCGCCAGGAGAATCGTCGGATTCGCGTAAAGTCACCTTCCGTCCTAAGCGCAGGCAAAGAAGATATCATAAGAGATGAGCAGAGTGCGATGCGGAATCTAATATCACAGATTATGGCTAACCTAACCTCGATCAATACCAACCAAAAAGATTTTATAGAAAATACGTCTGAAGATTTATCTGCTATTAAAACACTGATAAGGGACGTAAAATCAACTATTGACAGTCTCACTTCTGATCAACAAACTATGAAACAAGATATAACATCTTTACAAAATAAGAACACCTACCTCGAAAGTAAAATTGAATCGCTCGACGACACCAATAATTTTTCATGTCCTGCACCACAAACCTCTAAGTGAAACTATCGTATTAGAAATCAATGGACGTGAAATTAGGAATAAAAATATAATACTTGTTGGAATTCTGGCGCCATTAGCGCTAAATAAAGAGGACAGACTAATAAAAGACAAAAACAAAGTCATCCAAGTATTAAAGAAGATGGATGCTGATTGCTTAGATCCTGAAAATACACCGTCTTGGTAAATAAAACCCTAAAAACCCGTCCTTATATCAAAATAACTTTGCTGCGTAAGAAACATACTTTAGAAATTGATAATCTCCAAATTTACTCCGATCAGACACCTCGACAGCAAAGATATTTAAAATATCTTCAAGAAAGACTCAAAAAACAACACGAAGAAGGCAACAGAAGCTTGGCGATAAAATATATCAAGGAGTAATTAGTTTGAATCAGTAATTTTAGAATTACTGATTCAAACTTTTATATTTATTATTTAATAAAAAATATCAATCACAAGGAATAAAATTAAAAAATGCTAATAACATAAAGCTCTTAAAACCTTGTGCCAACTATGGTAAAAATAATATCATGTACGGTGGTGCAAAAATTTATAATAAGTTGCCTAAAAACATAAAAGAAGCCAAAACCATGCAAACATTTGAAAAATCATTAAAAAATATGTCATGAACACGATAAAAATAGTTTAGATCAACTACGCTCACTGACTCCAAGCATATAACATTCAGGTGCTCTTGATCCATGTACTTATCTCTATTCCGCATATTACAAAGTATCACGGTTACCCTCTTATAACTTATACATCCATTTGCCAGTTATGTATAAATACCTCAGATTATTAATTAGACATATTTTGCATAAGTGTTAATTTATGAGTTCGATTGCATTTTGCATAAGTGTTACTAACCCGCTCCGCTAGGAGTATATATTAGTGTTCTGTGAGTGGTACGCCGCGCGGCAAATGATCGTATCCTTTTTTAAATGTATTCTCATGTAAGTGAATCCGTAATTCTTTATGGGAATAAAGTTTCTTAAGCCCGAGATTATTTTGCCCACTGCTTTTTAGACGACTTTGCAATTTACTAGAAAAGGCTACTAAGTTGAGACATCCTACAATATAAGATAGGAAAATATACCTACACTTAGTTAGCAATAAAGATTTGAATTAACCATAAACCGACACTGTTGAAAAGCACCTTTATAAATAATTTGGCTAAAATTGGTAAAATATCAAGAAAAACACTTTAAGAATGCCCCATAATTGTTATAAGCCTGATAAGTGGCGGGAACTTACTCTTATGGCGAAACGGTTAACGTCTTAGTGGTGAAACACCCTTTAACACAAAGCTAAGCAAATTTAAGTAGCCAAGCTATACGAATTATAAATAGTTTGACTATTTTATAAAAGTGAACACCGATGCTGTGGAGATGATATGGTAAGAGGCGTGCTCGTGAGGCGGCGATGGCTGCTACAGGGATAGCACGGACATGCGCGGGAAGCGGCCGTTCCGAGGCGAGCGCCGTAGCGGACGGACGGGCGAGAGGGCGGGAGCGCTACGCGGAGGGGGAGGGGAGGGCAGGTGATAATGTCGCGGGCGGTATACTCACATGGACTATTGCCTCTGTCGGGTGCTGCGGATAAAACGAACACGTTAGTTACGCAACCAGTGTACCCAACACCCAAGGTCGAACCTCCAGCCTAACGGGCCAGCGATACTGATCACCCCGAGAACTACTAACACCCGACCTCGGCTCCTCCAGCTAACAAACACACATTTTACACTATATAATTATATATGCATTTTAGAGCTCTCAGGCTGATGGCTATCGATACGGGACACAATGTAAGGCGCTACAAATGTTTAGTAAATGTAGTTAAAGAAAAAAAGATAATTAAGAACCAGCAACGGCTAGCGGTATCGATTTGGGTATTTCTAGTTTAGATATGATGACATCGCTTCACGGGGAACTCAAGACACACAGTCTTCATCGACAGATAAACTACCACTCCGTTTGGGTCGTGTACGCACTTTTCAGTGCTAACACTGACATGGTGCTTCGAAAAGAGTTACGTAGCCGCGTCCGTCAATACTTTGCTAAGGTAGTTCGCTGCTATAATTTCACGTACCTGTCACCTACAATACCCACTCGACCGGCTTAAAATCCCTTCGCACAAATAATTCGCATGCACCCAAAAGTATCGTGCTCGTTATGACTCAATATTAGGTATTAGTATTCGTGCACCACTCCGTTTAATGCGATCGGGCCGACCGTAAGTCGCACCCCTCGAGGTGAAGACTAGCGTTCGTCCGATTAATCGTCACTACGACAAAGCGAGAACGGTCTCCGTGGGAATCACTAGAGAACGTGACGGCCGGTCGCACCTCGTACCGCAAGGTCGAGGCGGTAAATACGCGTCAGTTACCGGTGTCGAAGTGGAGCTCGAAGAGCTGGTCGGCGTCGTCCAGCAGCGTGTAGATGAGCTGGCGGTTGAGCGGCGAGACGGCGCGCAGCGGCGGCGCCAGCGCGGCTCCGGGGGCCGCGTCCTCGCGCGCCTCCAGCGCGTAGTGCGCGCGCTCCCACGCCGGCGCCGCGCCGCCGCCCCACACGCGCACCGCCACGGCCGCGCTGGCGCCGCACGCCGGCACGCCGCCGTCGAACGCGCCGATCACCAGCGTGTACAGCTGGTTGTGCGCGTCCACCGTCTGCTTCAGCGAGATCTGTCCGCTGCGCCGGTCCACGCGGAACAGCTCGCCGTGCCCGCGCTTCATCTCGTACCGCACCTGCGACGGACGTCGGTCACGCAACATTTCGACTGACGATCGACGCGGCCCGGCTCCGAATCGAACGTGAGTCGAAATCTAGCACCCGTGGCTCCGGGCCCACCCGACGGCGTCTGACGGTGTTACCTCGCCGTTGTCGTTGGCGTCGAGGTCCACGGCCTTGACGCGCAGCACGGGCGTGCCGGGCTCGGCGCCGGCCAGCACGGCGGCGGCGTAGGGCCGCTCCACGAACACGGGGCAATTGTCGTTGACGTCGGTGACGGCCACGTGCAGGCGAGCGCGCGCCACGCGCGGCTCGGTGAGGGGCGGCGCGCTGCGCGCCTCGAGCACGAGCACGTACGCGTCGCGCTCCTCGCGGTCCAGCGCGCGCCCCGAGCTGCGCACCGCGCCCGACGTGCGCCCCACCTGAGCACGCGCCTTGCGGTTAACGGAAGGTCAAAGGTGTCGTCGCTCCTATCGCTCTCGAAATCAGTCTAATATATAAATGACCGTTTTTTTAAATATTTATTAATAATAATTCTATTATACGGTCATTTATGTATTACACTGAAATTCACTTGCTTCATTTTAGGAAAGATGAAATTTTTTGATCGGTAGTCTAACACATACTGGATCAAAGGAATGGATACTCGCTAAGCTGAAAGCGGGGCCGTTTTATAGTAAGCGAGTATTAAAAGTGGAAAAAAACCATGCTAACGCCATTTTAGGAAGCCTGATTTTAAAATAATTTCCAAATGGCCAGACAAATCTGAAGGGCCAAAAAGCGCCTCATGCCGCCCTGAGTGTGGCCACGGATGGGCGGGACGGATTTTTCCCTACCATCCGCTTCACAGGCCAGCCGCGAGGGGGCGACGTTACGCGTGTGCCGTACATCGCTTAATTAGAGAGTTTAACATCAGGAGACGGTGCCCGCTTCAGTGCGGGCAGGCGCTGGGAGGGGTCCGGATGGCGTAAGAAAGCGGAGTAAACCTGACACATCGCTGAGCGCACGCGATTGAGACTAAGGGGAAAGCCTTGGCAGTTAGTTTGGACATTGCGATGGGCTGCGATCGGGTTTGGTACAAAGCATTTCTTTCGAAGCTCCTTTCCTATGGCTTCCCGAGAAATTATGCAAATGGGTTATTAGTTTTTTAGCAGATAAAAGCATAAAGGTCAACAATGAATGCTCTGACTCCATCTCTGTGAATGCTGTTGTCCCGCAAGGCTTGTGGTGTACAATTGCCAACTTTGTTCCTCGTCCATATCAATAATCTCCCATTCCCTAGAAGGCTGGCAGTCCACAACTGTGTGGTTTTCTAGGAACTAACAAAACTGTGGAATAAACTGCGATATTTCCGGACTAATACGACCTACGACAAACCTTCAAGAAAAGAGTATATATAGAATATAGTTTTTTATGTTATTTGATATTTCTCTCTGGTATAATTAGTCTCTACGATCCTTTAAAAAATCACTTTTCACTATCTTCAATTTTATCAAAAAGCCATATTCTAAAGTGGAGCTCACCTCGAATCCGTCGACGGGATTTAGAATACGAAACTCGATGTGCTCGTTAAGGGCGGCTCCGAGCACGTTGAGCACGGCGATGGTCGTGGCTTTCGTGGAATTCTCCACCACGGAGCCGTAGTAGTCGGCCTTTTGGAACGCGAGACCTGAGTTGTCGGCCTCGCGCACCCGGATCTCTACGCGCGCCGTGCTCGAGTAGCGGCCGTCGGACGCGCGCACGCGCAGGCGGTACGCGTCGCGCAGCCCCTCCGGCCTCACCACCACGAGCGCGCCGCCGGCCGACAGCGCGAACGCGCCTTCCGGGTCTCCCTCGATGATGTCGTACTTGACGGCGGCGTCGGCCGGCAGATCGGGGTCGAGCGCCGTAACGGTCAAAACGGTCACGTTAGCCCACGTCGGCAGTAACACCGTAGCCTCGTAAGCCGGCTGAGTGAACTCCGGCGGACAATCGTTCACGTCGATCACTTCGACGGACACCTCGGCGACGCTCGCGGACGGAAGCCTAGGGGTTCCCATATCGATGACCTGAAACGCGCCGCACTCTGCATAATTTATATTTTGTTCCTCGAAACGGAAACAGTTTCAGACAGAGGTAGGGGCCGGGGCATCGGCGTACCCTAACGCTGAAGTCGTGTCGGCGCGCGCGCTCGTAGTCCAGCGGCGCCCGCAGCCGCAGCGCGCCGGTGGTGGAGTCGACGCGAAAGAGCGCGGCGGCCGCCGGCTGCAGGATCTCGTAGGCGCGCTGGCGGTTGGCTGGCGAGTCGGCGTCGTCCGTGAGCAGCACGAGCGGCGCGGGCGAGGCGCGCGGCGCGTCCGCGTCCATGACGAGCGCGCCCGGCGCCGCCGCCTCGGAAGCGCGCCCGCGGTAGCGGCTCCGGCGCAGCGCCGGCGCGAACTCGTTGCGGTCCAGCACGTGCACCGCCACGCTCGCCGTGGCGCGCCCGCCGCCCTGCGTACACCTTCACTGTATTCTTTGTTATGTTTTAATGGAGATAGCTATCTCGGTCGTCTTCACGTTTTTTAGACACGCAAAGAAAACCCACAATTAAAACGACAATTCGACGGCGACGACGAGCATCACGCAGTATGCGTTCCATGCGGGGATAAACCCGTACGCCATTCGAAAAATATTAACATTTTCTTGCATTATATACCTATAATATAATGACAGCGATGGTGTAGTAGTTTAAGCGACCACCACGCCGTTAACGCTTAGCTCGTAACAGCGGTTCGGGAGGTTCGCGCCACCGACGCACTCACCATGTTGACGGCGTGCACGGTGAGGTTGTAGAAGCTCTGCGCCTCGTAGTCGAGCGGCGCGAGCGCGGCCAGCAGGCCGGCGGCGGGGTTGAGGCGGAACAGCCCCGCGCCGCCCTCCAGCGAGAACCAGGCGGCCGTGGCGCTGCGCACCTCCAGCGCCAGCAGCGTCGCGCCCGCCGCCTCGTTCTCGTACACCTTTTGTTTGGTAGGCGAAAAATTATAAGTTTTGTAACACGATCGTATTATACAAAACGAGGACGCGGCCGGCGTGCGATCTGTTGGCCACCGCGACGCTCCTCTGTCCTCGCGAACCGGCCGTTGACGAATTTAAAAAAAACGCGTTGTCGCTGCGACGGTGATGAGTTAAATAGAAGATAAAACAGATACGAGCTCCAGCGGCTGCGCGCAGTGTTCTGTGGGTGCTCTTGGAGAGTTGCGATCGATGGGCGACGGGGCCCCTCTCGGGTGAGACGGACCGTCGGGGATGACGGAAGAATGGAATAGCGATTCTCGCTCTCTCGGCGATGGGCGAGCAAAGAGACTGGGTAGATTTTAGTCGGTAACAGTTCGAAGAACCCCTTCGCTCTTCCCCAATGGTTGAAGGACATCCATGAGGGTCTTCCACCCCGTTAACGAAAGAAAATAATGTTAAAGATTGTACATAACGTTAACAGAAGTAACATGGATGAGACATTCAAGTGTGGATCTATTACACAAGTAATAGACGTTTGCCTTGGAATACGTGAGTGTGTTCTCGACGACGAGACAGCAGCTTCAAATGATTATTTTAGATATATTACCTATTGGTCTTTGATATTTTAAGGGTTCCGTACCTCAAAAAGAAAAACAGAACCTTTATAGCATCCCTTTGTTGTTCGTCTGTCTGTCACTCAAAGCCCTTTTTCTCTGAAATGCGTATTAAGCTGAAATTATATAAAATACTCAGGTCTACTGTCCCTTGGAGCTGCGTAAAAATGGAACTTTAAGGTGACGTGATCGTACTTCCCGTGAACTCAGAATCATGAAATATGGCAAGAAACGGCGCCTTATAGCACAGATAAAGCAAAAATTGTAAAAGGTATATAAAATACCTGAAGATTTGTACGGAACCCTCGTAGCACCAGCCCGACTAGCACTTGGCTGTTTTTTTGTATGATGTTAATATTGTAAGTTTTTTTTTGAAAATTGGAAGTACACTATAAAAAGTAGGTAGTACATTGTGTAACGTTGTTTTCCCATATATAAAAAAAATAAAAAAACCATTTTGGTCAATCGTTTAGGGGTATGAAAAATACATCTCGGCCTATTCTCAGCCCTACCCGATATGCACACAAAATTGCATAAGAATCGGTTCAGCCGTTTCGGAGGAGTTCGGTAACAATATCGCGACACGAGAATTTAATACGTACATTATCATAGATCAAATATCGGTCTCATACGAATCGAACGAACGCGAATACGCGTATAAAATCGGGAACCGTCGCACCGCGAGTGGGGCACGACGCTCCGTACGGTCGGACGTACCTCACAGGACATGTGAGCGTTGAGGAAGCGCGGCGGCGCGTCGTCCGGCTCCACCAGCGTGACGTGCAGCGGCAGCGTGGCGGAGCGCGCGGCGGGCGGCGGGTTGGCGGCGCGCACGTGCAGCGTGTAGTCGCGCGGGCCCGCGGCCGGCGGCGCGCGCGCCAGCCGCACGTCGCCCAGCGCCGCGTCCACGGCGAACAGCCCGCCCGCGTCGCCGCCCGCCAGCGAGTACACGATGCGCGCCGCGTCGCCCGCGTCGCGATCGGCCGCGCGCAGCGCCGCCACCAGCGCGCCCGGCGCCGCGCCGCGCGCCACGCGCGCCTCGGCCAAGCGCCGGCCCCACTCGGGCGCGTGCTCGTCCGCGTCGTGCACCACCACGGTGACGCGCGCGTACGCTCGCGAGGCGCGCGGGGCCTGGTCGCGCGCCCACACCGTCAACTCGTGTATGGCGGCGCTCTCCCTGTATACGAGATGCTCTCTTTATTTCGATATTTTTATCACTTTTGAATATTTTTTGCCTATCGACTACAGTAGTACAAACAGATTAGGGGCCTCTCCTCGGAATGAGAGCTAATAAACTAAAAAAAATCGTGCACACCTTCATTATACCATTCTTAAAGTCATAAAAACTAATGTCTGCGTTGTCGTCCGTTATTTAAGCTCTAATGATACATCTGAGATCATATTTACGCGAGCGAAGCAGCGGGTGAAAACTAGTAATGTTATATCGTCCTAAGTGTGAACCGTCTTTCCACTATTCGTTTCGTTCGCTGTGGTAGTTCAGGGAGTGAAA
>PKRV01003631.1:46947-68002 GCA_003709505.1 Hyphantria cunea | reverse complement strand
CGCACGTGCGCGCGCGCCACCGAGCAGCGCGCGCGCTCCGCCGAGTCGCACGCGCGGATCTGCACACACGACCGCGCTCTACTGAACTGCACACTAGGCACCGATAGCCTCTCCGCTAGTCGCCGATGAATGTCGTCAGAAAATTCACGTCGACGAAACTTCTTCACCGAACCGGTTTCGCGATTATTGGCCGATTACTTTTAGAAATCTAATAATTTTCTTCTGTGGCTGTATAAAATAATCACGTACGACAGCCCTGCAATGTTTTAACACTCGATGCGGATAAATCGAAATACGTGACCTTCTCCATCAGAAAAACATTTTATGTGCTCGATCATCACTTAAAAGTTCACGATTGTAATCGATCTAATCGATGCTCCCGTCCTAAACTAGAACCTATACAGAATATTAAATATTCAGGTAATCCTGTTGACTCCCACCGGATTTTTTTTAAAAACATCGAATTACCGGCTTGAAGAATTCGCAAACTGATCGTAGTTTTTTAAAATATAAGAGACGTTACGGACTCTGTTCATCATCATCTTCATCATCAGCCTATCGCAGTCTGCATCGCATGCTGGACACAAGCCTCTCCAATTTCACGCCACTTAGTTCGATCTATGGCTTCTCGCATCCAGCTCCTGCCAGCAGTCTTGCGCAAATCATCGCTCCACCTGGCCTGTGGACGTCCTACACTACGTTTGTCGAGACGCGGAACACAGAACTCTGCTCTGGTTAAGCGAATTTATTTTATTTGCCATTCTGCTAGTCATTGATTACTTACTGCATTACTATTTGAGGTGCAGCTCTAGCTAAAACCAGCAAACGATTGGAGATCGCCCAGAGGGCTGTGTTAAAGGCCAGTTCTTTCCGCTCTTTTAATTTCCAACGGCTTTATTTTATAAACAGTGTAAGGTGCTCACAGTAAGACTGTTCGACTTGAAGGTTTAGGTGGTCTCAATTTTATACGCTCGCTACGAGAATCGATCGAGCGCTTTCCATCGATCTTCGATAATCATTCGGAAGGCGCTCTCTACGCGCCCCGCACCTAAAGGATAGCCAGGTACAGGAGGGGACAGCTACGTACGGTGACATCGTAGGAGCGGGGCGGCTGCAGCGCGAGGCGCGGCGCGGCGTACAGGCGGCCCGAGGCGGCGTGCACGCGCAGCAGCCCGCGCGCCGGCCCGCGCGCGCGCGCGCTGTAGCGCACGGAGCCGTTGGCGCCCTCGTCGCCGTCGAACGCCACCACCTGCGCACGCTCGGACCTCACTCTGCGCTCGCGCCGACGAGAATGACGCACGCGTCTACACCGCTCCGCACGAAATATATACGAGCAGGGAATTGAGAAAAACGCTTTAGAAGACGGCGAGCCGAAGGGGCTCGAACCGACGTCTCTAGAAATTCTACTGTTCGTTAGCATCACCGTATTCGTCGGCTCACGTTTTATTTGGGCGTCGCATGACATTTTTATTTACATTTTTTCGATACCAATTTTGTTTTTAGTGATTTGCGGTGCAGGTGACTTGCGTCACTGAGTCGTTCGGAGTCATTACGTTACCGTGGCCACGTATAGTCCGAGGGGCGCCGGGTCCTCGTAGAGGTCCCAGGAGGCGCGCGCGCCCGACCCCTCGTCGTCGTCGTCGGCGTCCCACTCCGCACTGGCCTCTTCGAGCGCACCGCTTGCGCTGTCACCCTGTGGAAGCGCACGCGCACACTACACACTACCACTCCACACACTACGAAAATTTATTATGATATTCACAATGAATTCACATCCAAGACACAAAACCAAAAAAGTCGAATCGTGACGAGTTTAACTCACCTGCGGCAAGGTTTCATCGAAGTGCGTAACGGGTGCCGGCACGCGGATGTCGTAGAAGCGCTGAGCGAAAGTAGGCGCGTGGTCGTTTATGTCGAGTAGGCGCACGGTGACCCGGGCAGTGCTCGCCAGCTCACCGTCCGAGCACTGAACCTCCAGCGCATGGGAGGCGGCCGCCTCTCGGTCCAGAGTGCGGCCCGTCGTCACTATTTCACCTACGATTACAAACACAAAAGTTCCCTAGACTTTCTTTAAACAGTAGAACTTCGTATACCGACCGTCGGGCGGTATCGAGGAGATCGATGAGACGTGGAGTAGAGTAGACCAAAAACCTTTGGAAAGAATTCAGTCCGTGTCTTCGTCTAATCGGCTACGAACCAAACGAGTAGTACGTACCGGTTCGTTCGTCTATTGAAAAAAGTCCGTCAGGGTTGCCGGCGACGATGGAATAGGTGATGTTGGCGGGCGAGGCGGCAGCGTCGGCGTCGTGGGCGCGCACGGTGGCGACGTGCGTGCCGGCGGCGCAGTGCTCCGGCACGGCGGCCGCGTACGCCGCGCGCTCCGGCCACGGCACCATGTCGTTCACGTCCAGCACCTCGATGAACACCTGCACGCACGAGTGGCGCGGCACCAGCCCGTGGTCCTCCGCGCACAGCGTCAGCCAATAATGAGGCACAGACTCGCGGTCCAGCGGTGTCAGCGTCCGGATTATCCCTGACGATGACGAGTGAGGTATAGCTACATCCGAACCTGCGGTGAGCGCGGACGGGTGGGTATCCGTGTCGGTGAGTACCTGCATCGTCGACAGAGAAGTGCGCCATGCCCGAGCCGGCCACGATGTAGTAGGCGAGGCGCGAGTCGCGGCCGGGCGGGTCGGCGTCGCTGGCGTTGGCCGCGAGCACGACGGCCCCGCGCGCCGCGTCCTCGCGCACGCCGCCCGCCAGCACGCCGTGCGCGCCGAACACTGGCGCGTGCAAGTTTTCATCCACGTCCACTACCTGCGGATGTCGCGACGCTTACTCCGTTAGCTACATACTTGCGTACATACGAACTCATAGTACAATTCTAAACGAAAACTTACAGACGATAATAAACTCTATGACGGCCATTTAAAACTTTTCATCTATTACTGTTACTACCTATTTTAGAAAAATTAAAGGATAGGCATATTGACATCAATGAAATATTTTAATGTTAGTATCACAGAACAAATAAATAAATATTATTATGATATATTTCGTTATTCCTTTTTTTATAAAATGGGGGAAAACGAGCAGACGTATCGCCTGATGGTGGGGAGAGAGGATGGTGTGGGGAAGTGGGGTTTCATTATGTGCCTCCGGTATCCTCATTCACTCGGGGAAACACAGTGCAGACGCTCTTTCAGACCGGTTTTCTGTAAGGCCGTGGTATCACTCCGACCGAGCCAGCCTATGCATGTCGAAGCGTGGCTTATTTTCTGTTCTGTGGTTAGTATACTTAGGCAATCAATTACGAGATATTAAGAATTATTACTCGACTGCGAAAGAAGGAGGGTTATGTTTTTCGAGTGTATGTATCTGTCGTCTTTTTATGTGAATAATGTCAATAGATTCGTCTTAGGCATGAGAGTGACACTGGGTACATGAAAATAAAACAAAATTAGGGATCTTTGGAGCCAAAAAGTAATCTTAAAAAAATAAATTTTCAAATATATCGAGTATGGTATCAAAATAAAGAAATTTTATAAGTGATTACGAATATGTATATAACTTATATGTTTAATTTTTAAAAACGAATTTAAAAAGATTACAGATATCGAGGCAGTCGCCTTTTTTTAAAAATATTGTTCAAACTAAGTCTCTAACTTTGTGTATACAACACGAATAATAGAAACAAATCAAAATAGTCTTGATGTCGTTGGTGGCCGTTGATGTCCAACAGGTACCCATGATACGCGCTGTGGCTCGCCAATCATAATCGTTATTACGTTTGTGTTCATTAGCAGATTTTTTTAAATGCAACGCACCATGTTGGTATATCATTTATGGATCGTCTAATAATTGATGGAAGTCGGGAAATAGGTATATATATTTACGTAGTGTAGAGATGAGGATCATATAACACAGAAAAGTGCGCCACGCCCGAGCCGGCCACGCTGTAGTAGGCGAGGCACGAGACGCGGCCGGATTCCTCACAAGATTTCTACACCAACCAAAGGTTGACTGGTAGAGAATGCATAAAGAAAATATATAAATAATTAAATATAATGTTAAGAGAGGGCATTTATTGCAAGAGAAGTGTGGTGTAGCGAGCGGAACGCACCTCCACGATGACGGTCGCCTCGGCCCACAGCGCCGGCGCGCCGCCGTCCGTCGCGCGCACCGTCACGCCGTACACCTGAAACAGCATTACACCGACTCGTAAATGGATTTGTTTATCATCATCAACACCCCATAACCACGTCCACTCTTTTGTCGAGGTCGATTGACGACAAGGGTCTGTAGCGAGGCTACTGAGATCTGACCGAGCACACAAAATAGTGGACGTGGTTAGATTGATCTAACAATACAGTCTAGCCACGGGTATAGGAGACTGCTTAGTTAGTATAGACTGGTGCACAATACGTACCAGACCTTACCGTCTTTAGGGCTAGTAGGGTATTATAGCTTCGTCGGGTCTTCTCATCGTCGATCCCACAGTCGCTCTGCGTACTATGGAGAGGGCTATGATCGGCGTTTCTCTAAAGGATCGCATCAGAAGCGAGTTAATCCGACAAAGAACCAAGGTCATCGACATAGCCCACAGGACAACAAGCTGGAGTGGCAGTAGGCTGGCCACATTTGCCGAAGAGCCGATAACCGTTGGGGTAAACGAGTTCCCCACAGGATTAGCAAGCTGAAGTGGCAGTGGGCTGGCCACATTTGCCGAAGAGCCGATAACCGTTGGGGTAAACGAGTTCCTGAGTGGAGACCGCGTCTCGGCAAACGTAGTGTAGGACGTCCACAGGCCAGGTGGCTGGCTGGAGCTGGATGGAAGTAAGTGGCGTGCAATTGGAGAGGCCTATGTCCAGCAGTGAACTGCGATAGGCTGATGATGATGATGGTATTATAGGTTTTAGAATAGGATGCTTGCATAGATTTGACTATTTGGCTCTGGTCTATACCGTTATCTTCGGTTTCGGTTAAAAAGCTACTAAACGTAGCTATATTTTTTAGCATTATGAGGAAGTATCTTATAACGCAAAGGCTTAACAGAACTTAATTAAATTGTAATTCGTTATGAATTGTTTGCTGGTGACACCTGTTAATTACTGAATACAATATATTTTTCGTAATGATCATACAACAATAAAAACCTAAATATTCTGAATCTCAGTTTCTTAGTATTATACAGCGTACATTTATCATTCGTAAGATTAGAATAGCTCACCTGTCTCTCCTCAAAGTCTAACAGTTTAGCGGTGCGCAGCGTCCCGGAGGTGGCATCGATGGTGAACACGACATCGTCGGATCCCTGGTCCGGGAGCGAGTAGGTGACGCGCCCGCCCGCGCCTAGGTCCGGATCGAACGCGTCGACGACCGCCACCAGCGTACCCGAAGGCACGTCTTCACGCACTCGCGTCGCGTATGTGCTGAGCGCGAACCGCGGAGCGTTGTCGTTCACATCGTCCACGGCCACGCGCACCAGCGCCTCGGCGTGCAGCCCGCCTCCGTCCGTGGCGCGCACCATGAGCTCGTACAGAGCGCGCCGCTCGCGGTCCAGCGCCGCGCACACCGCTAGCACTCCCGACGCGCGGTCGATGCAGAACTCACCGGCGTCTGCGCCGCTTACGCTATACGTGACCCACGCGAACATACCCGCATCACGATCGGTGGCGTTCGCATGGAATATCGCGGTTCCGTTGAGTGCGTTTTCTGTTACTCGAAAACTTGCAAGAGTCTTCTCGAAGCGAGGCGCGTTGTCGTTGACATCGAGCACCGTCACGGGCAATAGACGCGACACAGAGTGCTGCGGCGATCCTAAATCGTAGACTGTAATGTTTAGATAGTACTCGCTCTCTCGCTCGCGGTCTAGGAATCCAATGACTTGCAGCTCGCCCGTGTCCGGATCTATGCGGAAGGCGGAATCGGCATCGCCACCAGAGATACCATAAACGAGAAGGCCGTTGTATCCTAAGTCGCGATCGCGGGCTTTTAATTTAACTAGTGAAGTACCGAGCGCAACCGACTCATTCACTTTCACTTCGACTGGAAAGTCTATAAATTCAGGGGCATGGAGATTCTCGCCGTAACGGGATGGTGCCAAAGAGAACTCGTCAGTGAGATCCAGGGGCGCATTACTGCGCTCGGCTGCACCTAGTAGCTCAGTGAGGCGACGAGCTACACCCGTGTCTCGACACTCTAGCGCTCCACTGTCACCACCGCTGCTCACTAGGTGAAGAGTTATGGATGTGGCATCGGCAAAGTGAGTTCCGTCGGTTGCTGTCACATTAAGCGTGCGGGAGTCAGCTCTCACGTCTGTTAGATCGCAGGACAGACTGACTACGCCGGTACCTGAGTCGAGTGTGAAGCAATTGTCTTCATTACCACCTATGATCCGGTATGATACTACATCTCCAGCGTCGAAGTCGATGGCAGAGAGAGTTACTATTTCCGAACCGATGCCGAGTCGTCGAGGTAGATATCCTACACAATCGATACGTTCAAATTGAGGTCTGTTATCATTGACGTCTTCTAATCGCACAGTGAGGCGCATTTCTGCCTGTCTTCGGTATGGTATGCCCCAATCGCTGGCGCGGATTCGTAGTGTATACTCTCGTCGCATGCTTTCATAGTCTAGTAAGCGAGTTGTCCGTACTGCGCCTGAGAAATGATCTACATCGAAGGGAACCGGTTGCAGGTTAGCTATACTGTACGAAATATAAGCGTTGTCTCCCGAGTCAGCGTCTCGGGCAATTATTCTCGCTACTACAGCTCCGCTTGGGCCATTTTCTTGAACTAATACCTCGTTTACTTCATTTTCAAATACAGGATTATTATCATTTGAATCTAAAACAGTAATTTTTACTTTGGCGGATGACTGTTTGCGAGTCCCTGCATTGCCTTGGTCTATTGCGGATACGGTCAGTGTGTACAGTGCCTTTTCTTCCGCATCTAGCTGCATGGCAGTGTATAAGACACCTGTTTCGGGGTTCACATAAAACTCCTCTCCCTCGTTACCTCCTACAACCTCGATATAAACTCGTGCATTACGACCCTCCTCGCGATCGCTCACCTTTAGCCTTATAACCGGTGTATTAGGTGGAACAGTTTCGGGGATACTTGCCTCGTAGACCTCTCTACTAAATACCGGTGCATTATCATTCGTATCAATCAGAGTAACAGGCAGAGTAAGATAAGAGGCACGCGGGGGACGACCCGCATCCACAGCACGCAGGGTTAGGTTGTATCCGGCTGGCGCTGTCTCCCGATCAAGTAAAGCGTGCACGAGTACATCGTACTCGCCAGGTTGAGCCGATGCACGGACTCGAAAGTGCCCATCTGGATCTCCGTCAACGATGTCAAGCGTGGCGATGCGGCCATGCTCACCTGCGTCTTCGTCTTTAGCTTCTATAATGGCATATATTTCGGCAGTAGAGTTTTCGACAAGCTCGGGCATCCGACGCACTCGTAGTTCAGGAACATGTAAATTAACACGAATGACACGCACAATTACTGTGGCTCGCGCAGCTGGTGCTTGTTCACCGCGTGTCAGAAGCGAAGCTCGATCACGAGCTAGGACTACGAACTCATGGCGTACCGCTTCTGCTGCTGACAGTAATCGGGTGATAGTGATGACACCAGTGGTCGGATGTACGGTAAAACGGTCGGTAGACTCCGCGAGGTTATAATAGATTTCGCCGTTAAGACCTAAGTCAGCATCTTCTGCGGTAACACGTGCTATACTGGAGTGAAGTGGCGCATCTTCTGCGACCATAACTTCATACTCCGTGGGGTAGAATAACGGACTGAGATCGTTCTCATCTGCAACGGATACGGCAATTGCGGTATCCGTCTCGAGCGTATGTCCACCTGGCAAATGTGCAGTTGCTCGTACGTCCAGCCGGTACGAGTCTCGTCTTTCTCTGTTAAGTACGTCGGCGTGGCCAGCACGCGTGCGAATCGATAGGAAACAGAAGTCACCAACGGTGCGCTCTTCTGCCTTAAAAAACTTATCCTTATCGCCATGCCGTATGCGGAAGCGAACTCTGGCATCAGGCACGGGAAGGTGAACACCCAGGGGTTCGTCGGCCGGGGGTTGTTCCGCGTAGGTACGCGGGGGACTGTTCTCCGGAATGGTCAGATTGTATAAGGCGCGTGTGAAGCGCAGTTCTGGTAGCGCGAGGGTCGCAGCAGGAGGGCCGGGACCTGCGCGCGCGCACCACCAAACCGTGGAGAGCACCAGCAACGCGCGCAACACGCACATGTCACTGCCACCACACCGATGGTCTGGAACAATAAGTGTAAATATTGTAGGTAGTATAAAAATAACGGCCAAGTGCGAGTCGGACTCGCGCACCGAGTGTCCCGTACAAACCTGTAGGTATATTATATCATATAACAAAAAATTTATGCTTTCCGCAATTTTTACTTTATCTGTGCTATAAGACGTTGCTTCGTATCAAATTTCAAGATTCTGAGTTCACGGGAAGTACCTTGTAGGTTTTGATTCCCTCGCGAGTGTCGAAAATTTGCAAATTAAATGGCTGCATCTTTTGACTGCGTTAGCTTAGAAGTTTGATTTTATACAGTTCTAAGGGACTATAGACCTGGGTATCCTTTTGATATGAATTTCAGCTGAGTACCTCCACGCGTTCCTGAGAAAAAGGGTCTTGACTGAGAGACAGACGGACAACACAGGGATCCTATAAGAGTTCCGTTATTTCCTTTTGAGGTACGGAACCCTAATGTGTATATTGGCAAAAGACGTGTATGCGATTCAATTATATTTACCTATCGCGTCTTGACTGTCAAATAAAACCCTGCTAAATACCTACTATTCTCGTCATATAGGAAGCTTTTTGTACTATTAGCGCCGTACGAACTTAAGGGGCAGGTAGATTTTAGATGTAACAGGATGTGAGACCTCGGCGTATACCATAATTCAAAGCTACTATTTGATGTGCTTGTCGAACAAATTATTGATTTGTACTTATTGATGATAAGTATACCTACGTAATTTTGAGTCGGCGCTAAATATGCTAATTAATTTATAATTACGTAAAGCGTGGTGCGCGGTGCGACACGCCGCCTCGCCGGAGAATGAGAGAGTTCATGAAGTTAATGTCAGCGAGACAGCAACCCGAACGGGCACACACGTGAGAACACACATCGTTGCGATTGGTCGTGCGACAAGCGCATTTTTTGGAACGTAAAAGTTTATAGTTGATTTTATTGGTTATTTTTTTTAATTCAAGGTAATTTAGTGATCTTTTTTCATTGACATACATGTTTATGAACTTAGTTATTAAGGTTAAATATAAAATGTGGCACCCCTAAACGGCCTGTCGTATTTTTATGTGAGTGGTGTCAATAGATTCGTCTTAATCGTGAGAGTGACACTGGATATATCAAAATAAAAATAAATAAAATTTAGGTTTGTGGCGCCAAAAACTAATCTCAAAAAAATGATTTCAAAATACATCGAGTGTGACATCAATTTTTTTTCCTTTATTTTTGACCTGGAATGCGTCGTCTAGACTGTAATCAGGTGCGTTGCAAGAGTTTAGGGTTTTAGTTAGTTTAGTTTTTTTTTTTTTTAGTTTTAGTTTTAGTTTAGTTTTTTTTTTTTTTGCTCCATCTCCCCTTGGTGAGGCAGCACATCGGCTCTCTTGAGTCTTCTAATTGGATATGGGTGCAGGAGCATACAGGATAAAGGGTTTGAATGAGTTGTCAAGCGGTCCTTGTTTGGCTGAGTATCGCTTTGCTTCGTCCAAAAAGGTTGGGATTTCCAAATACTCCTGAATTTCCGAGTTGAGAGGATACCAGGGCGCCGAGGAAAGTACCCTTAGAATTTTGTTTTGGGCTCTCTGAAGGCACATAATGTTGGATTTGCTGGCTGTCGACCAAAGTTGGATTCAATATGTCCAGGTTTTATTTTGGAACAATATACCCTCGGCTTCTTGGATAGTGATAAGGCAGACTGTATACCGAGAAGCCAGACTAGGTTTCTAAATCTTAGATTGATTTCGTTGCGCTTCGATTTTATATGGTCTTTCCATGTCATCCAGTCGTTCGTCCAGGTGAACTCCAAGGTATTTGACGGAGGTCGATTGTGGCAATGTGTCGGAGCCTTTCTTTCTTTTTTTAACGTGTGGAATGCCCCTCGGGCCTTCACCCCACCGGGGTTTGCGGCGGGGCGGTGTGTCGGAATTGAACCGACTAAAACCACACCGGGGACCGAATGTGTCGGAGCCTAGGGTGGCCAGGGGGCAAGTTTCACGTCTTAGGGAATATGTGATGTGGTGAGACTTTGGAGCGCTTGCTTTTATGCACCACTTGCTCAACCAATCATTTGTGGCGTTGAGCTGGCTTTGCAACAATCTATTCGCCTCTCAGGGATCACAGTTACAACTGAGGAAGGCCGTATCATCGGCAAAGGTTGCTACAGCTGTGACTGGGGTCATCAGGGAAGCACTGCAGTACCACGGGGTGCCAGAGTACCTGAGGCGGCTGGTGGCAGACTATTTGGTGGAGCGTACCGTCGTGTACGAGGATCGAGATGGCGCCTTGAGACGGCGACCCATGTCGTGCGGCGTTCTACAGGGGTCTGTCCTAGGACCACTCCTGTAGAACGTCGGGTACGACTGGGTCCTTCGAGAACGTCTCTCCTCCGGGCTGGGCGTAATTTGTTACGCCGATGACACATTGGTCACAGCCCGGGGGGCGAACTTTCACTTGCCTCTGGCGGCCTCACAGGGTATTAGCGGTCAGAGCCATACGCGGATACCGCACGGTGTCGACCGAGGCGGCGTGCGCCTTGGCCGGTACACCCCCGTGGAGGGAATTGAGTTCCACCTGCCACCACTGCGACTGCAGTGAGGACTCAGCCCAGCACACGCTGGCAGTGTACCCCGCTTGGGCGCTGCAGCGTCGGGCCCTCACTGCAGTCATCGGAGGAGATCTCTCGCTGCCGGCCGTCGTACGCTCCATGGCCGGCGGCGAGAGCAGTTTTACCGCGGTCGCGACCTTCAGCAAGGAAGCCATTTCGCAGAAGGAGGCGGCGGAGAAGGAGAAGTGGTGGTTTAGTGGGTAGTGTGGCGAGTCAGTCAGGAGTCCCACACAAAGTGAACCTCCTGTCCCCGCGGGGGGGGGGAGCGAAGTGCGTAAAGGCGGAATACCAAGTAAATAAAAAAAAGCTGTGACTAGGTCACTAGTAAAGATGTTGTAGAGGACCGGACCAAGAACGAAGCCCTGGGGTACTCCGGCTGTACAAATGTAAAGAGAAAATATCGCGTCACGGAGTTTGACTTGAAACCTTTTGTCATGGAGGTAGGAGTCCATGAGAAGGTAGAAGGAATGTGGGAGATACTTTTTAATTTTGCAGAGTAGTCCTTTATGCCAAACCCGATCAAAGGCCTGTTGTACGTCGAGAAAGGCAGTCGAGCAATACTCTTTCCTTTCCAGGCATTGTCTTATTGTAGAATAGACTCTGTGTACCTGCACTATTGTTGAGTGGTGCTTCCGAAATGCAAATTGGTGGTTAGGTATTACATGATCTATATCTAGGCAAGGAGATAATCGCGAGAATGATCTTTTCCCACAATTTTGACACCACCGAGGTCAGGCTTACAGGACGATAAGATGAGACTTCATTAGGTGGTCACTGATCTAACTGGAACAAATTCAGATAAGACCCTCAGGGCATGCCCTAATAAGCAAAGCCATGATTAATTTACCAAGAATCATCCTCTAATCCCTAATCGTTTTACTTTCTATCATCAGCTCATGTGAATTACTGAATGATAAACAAATTAATGTCGATGTGTACGTATGATATTGAAATCATCCTTTAATTCCTAACTGCTTAAGAGTTTTACCTTCTATCATCAGCTCATCTGAATTACTTGAAATTATACATCTATAGATACGTATAAAATTGAAAGTTTTATTCTCCAACTTCTAACCGTTGAGTAGCTGTACCTTTTATCATCAGCTCACCGAAATAACTTGAAAGAATACTACTAAAGGTAACATACATACACATGACATTTAAAGATTTATCTTCCAACTCCTAACCGTTAAGGAGTTGTATCGTGAAATGATGACTACCAGATGTTAATACCGTGATAGATTCAGAAAATACATGAAAAACATCGTACGTGCCTATAAAATTTAAGGGATTCCCTCGATTTACTTGGGACCCCATCACCAGATCCTGATATTGCGGCAATGGGACCACCTCGGGAGCATACCATTTCGAATACAATAAGAATTATTAAAATCAGACTTATGCGGTTATGCGTTATTTGTGTTAAAAAAACTAAAGTTGTCTTTGAAATTTGGAACTCTAGTTATTATAAATACATAAGAAAATTCAGGAATGTTTATGAAGGTACATCTGTATTAGAGCACTAACAATAATTTAATTACTTTGGTCTGGGCAGGTATATTCTAACTACTACTACTACTACTACTAAAAAAAGAACCATAAGTTAACTGACGTCGTTTAGATTTAATTCACACATTTCTATTCCTTTTTCTTCCTCTTGTAATGATACGATATATATGATAATTTATACCAAATTCAATATTCTACATGCAGTACGTATAATATTAATTTTAGTATAAAACGTATACGCTAAATATTAATTTTTTCTTCGTTTCAGAAGTTTTCAAATATCAGTGCTTTTTAAATGGTTTCTGAGATTTTTGGCCGCTGGTTTTGAAAATGACATTCAATTATTTCTCTGAATCCTGCGGATCTGCCATACCCAAGCTTATTCCATGCGTGGACACCCCCGTGATGTTGTTGCGAAATTTAAAACACCTAGATTATGAAATGGAACCAAGCTAATAGTTAAAGCGTTAAAGAGAAATATATCGGAAGCCACCATTTAAACGGGCGTGCCCAAGGAGAACCTATATGTATACCACGAATCCTTTAATTCCAAACGATTTTCCGTTTTAATTTAAATGGTTGCTGTTTATCTGCAGCTTCTTCTTCTACTTCACGATGACACTAAACAAATCTAAAGAATAAACACTCAAATCAGCTAGGATAGGATTTAAGGGAAAGCTGCTTCTCTCATGGCTAGTTCCACGTAACTTGCATACGAGTGAGCCCAATAGCTTAATGGTCCTGGATTGGAAGCTTTTTACTGTGTTTGACATTCATTCATTCATTCACTCAAAATCAAATCTAACGCGAACGAAGCTGCGGGCAAAAGTTAGTTTTATATAATACTAGTCTTTGAAAACCTCTACTATAATATGCATGTTTTACACTATAGTGCAATACATGCATATTATATACAAAGTAGAGGAGAGAAGGTCCGTGATTCAAGAGAAAGGCATTATGACTATCTCTTGAATCACGAATATAAGTAGAGACGTATTGCTGAAAACTATACTAAAATCCGTGGACTAGTTTAGAAGATCTAAACATACAGGTAGCATAATCTCATATTTTTAGTGTTATTTCTTTAATATCTAATGAACTCATAGTTATTTAAACGTACCTAAAGAGCTTGTATGTGCAGTTCGAGTGCAGGCTGCGCGCGCGCAGCCTATGTCACGCTCTGCTGTCTCGGCTTAGGTGGTTACTGCTCATGGCATTAAGTACGACGATCACCTTACAACGCTGAAATTAACAAAATAGAGGTGAGGTATACTTTGTGTGTACATACAGAATACGTTATTATTACTTATTTTAGCTTAGAAATCGACGTAATAAAGAGATCAGCAAATTATAGCCCTTTTTACCCGAACCACACCCCAGTGGAGTGAAGGCTAGTGGGCTTCCCCATATGAAGGCTTCCACATGTAAAAAAAAGTTAACAATATATTTGCAGGCACTGATTTCCCAGTAACGATTGCCATGGATGTTTATGACAAACCGAGACTGACGGCTTAACGTGGTCTCCGAGGCTCGGGCAGGAAACATGGCCATCTTCCAAGCTCCGGGATGCTATTAAGAATTTTTTGTAAAAAAATCCAATAGCAGTCCGAACCGGGCATCGAACCCAAGACCTCATGATCAGCAGTCGCTTACACTAACCACTAGACCAACGTGGCAGTGGAAGATTTAAAACTTTATCTAAATAAATTATAAATGAAAATAATAAAATTTGACAGAAGACCTCTGTCTAAATAATTTTTAAAACTCTCGAAATTCGGTCGAAAATCGAAATGGTCAATTCTCGGTCGAAATTTCTTTTTTTTAAATAGCTTTATGCACTCCCGTGCCTCGGAGGCGCTCATAGCCCAGTTGCACTCGGTGATTAGAAACAATCACCGAGGGTAAGCAACGACGGCGCGGTCAGTACCTGGATGGGTGACCACTGATGGCATGTTACTGGTGGTATGTGATTCGGAGGTCACGTTAAGCAGTCGGTCCCGGTTGTTATCATAGGATAACAGTCGTGAAGCTTAGTTGCAGGCCTTCGAACGGCTTAAAGAAACATCCAACGGCAAGATCAGTAGCCACAACGCGTTCTTGCCAGTCCCCAACCCGCACTTGGCCAGCGTGGGGATGTATGGCCTTAACACTCTCATGAGATCTCCTCTCAGGAGAGTTAACCCTCTCCTGAGAGGAGATCTCATGCTCAGGCTCAGGCCTAGCAGTGTGACATTATGAGTTGTTGATTTGTACACTCTTCCTCTATAAAAACTTTAACTGTGTCAAATTTCACACTCCACCGTTTGCATAACTTTCCGAAAAAAGGTACAAAGTTTATGGTTTACGTATTAAAACATAGATTATTATAATATGATACATTCTGTTAATAATATGATACATTCTGTTAATATATATAAATATAAATGCGAAAGTTTGTAAGTATGGATGTTTGTTACTTTCACGTAAAAACTACTGAATGGATTTTAATGAAACTTTACAGTAATATAGCTTATACATCAGAATAACACATAGGCTACTATTTGCCGCGATAATCGATACATACGCGGGCGGAGCCGCGGGCAACAACTAGTGTAAAATAAGTACCTGTAATCAGTACTTACATGCACCAAATTATGAAAATTCTATCATATCGTTGACATACAAAACTTAATAAATGACTTTAGTATGTCTGACTAGGTACAGGTTCAAAATATGTTGCCAGGTCGACTTTACTAGCTCTTTTGAGTGGATATGAATAGTTTTATAGGAATTTTGTTTATTGCGTATCTGTCGTACACAAGACAGACATACGGATATTAACGCAAATGATGTCAAAAGGAAGAAGATACCTAGTTATTAAAAATAATAAAATTGTTTTATTTTTATGGTGAAAGGGGGGGGGGTGTATAAAACAGCAAGTGATCTCTGCCCTCATCAAGGAATGTCATGACGATCTTCAGTCCATTACAACCACAAGCAAAATTACCCAGCAATGGATAAAAGGTCATAATAACTCAATGGGTAATGACACTGTGGACGAATTGGTCAAAAGGGGATCGGAAACGACAGTTTGTGGACCGGCACCACTACTACCCTTGCCCCAAGCCCAAATAAATAATGACTGCACGATAGTATCGAAGAAAAACATAACATCGAACGGAAAGAAAATAAAGGTTGCAAGCAAACAAAAAATGCAGTTCCGGAAGCATCAAAAAGACTAGTCCGCAACCTGATTACACTGAAAATGGACGATTTTAGGACGGCCATAGGTATCCTAACTAGGCAGTGTCCCCTAAATAAGCTCTATTCACTATAGGTGCAAAAACAGCCATCTGTGGAGGCAAATGCAGAAACGTCGCAGCACGTTCTCACAGAATGTTGAAGTGTGGCAGATCAACAGGCGGACATCCTCCAATCAACATCACTCCCGGAAACATATTGTGACCTGAAAAGGCTGCTGAAATTCTGGGATCATCTAGAGTGGTTTGAGTAGGAAGATGATAAACCCTCGTACAACGACCCAATCAAGAGGCTCCATAGGCTCAAAAGTAAAACTAACAAAACAAACAATGGTGAAAGGGGCTAACGATAAGTACTGATAGTTGCTGAAAAATGTGTGTGCCTCGGGCAGACATTGCAGTTATATTGAAATTACTTCGAGGTCAAGGAGAATTACAAAATTCTGTTGAGTTGAGTTACATTTATGGAGTCCACAGTCTCTAAAGACGAAAGTCTTCAATGAGTTCGTCCTACTCATCATGACACACAAAACCGAAACGTTATGCTATGCGCTTAGCGTGCCATGGCTATGCTCGGCATTTCTGTAGGAGGTCGTATCGTAAATGAGGTGATCCAATAGAGAACCTAGGTTATCGACATTGCCCACTTTAGCAAACTGAAGTGGCAGTTGACTAGCCATGTAATCGGCATAGCCGACAATTGTATACATATATATGAGTACTCATACGAGTTCTCGAGTCTGGGGCGCCGGCGAGCTAGAACGAAGGGAAACCATTTAAGTGGATAGAAATCAAATAACAAGAAATGATTACCGAGTAAAATAACATAAGTTTAACATAAGTAGCTTTCCGAAGCAGGAAGAGGTCTCAATATGTTAAGGATGATTACCCAACTATAGAGTGACCTGGCAACAAAGTGTGCTATAATACGTTACTTCGTACCACATTTCAAGATTCTGAGTTCACGGGAATTACTCTGTAAGTTTTGATTCCCTTGCGAGTCTTCACAGACAGACAGGCGGACAACAAAGTGATCCTATACGGTTTCCGTTTTACGTACATATATAAATAGCTTACCTATTTATTTAGTAAAAGAGCAACATTTTATTGAAGGATCAAGAAAATCGCAGACGAATGATTTTGATTTCTATTATATATTCTATTATATCATGCCTTCCTGTTGACAAATTATTTGGTTCATTGTAATTCAAAAGACTAAACTAACTTTATAACATAATTTCTTGGAATGTAAAATATTATTTACGGTGACATTAATAGCCAAATAAGTACAAAAACAATCCGCACAATGAGATACGCCAGGCGGTACAAAAGTCTCATACAAACCCGCCATTGTCCTTCAAGAACGGGCAACCATATTGTTACCATAAGACGTTATGGTAACTACTATACTGGACCAACTCTTACCCGTCATAACACACATAATCAATTATTCCCTGGACTCCAACTGTTTCCCATCCTTATGGCGCAAAGCTTATGTACGTCCATTGGCCAAAGTATCTAGCCCCTCTCTTCCCACCCATTTTCGTCCAATATCCATACTCCCATTCCTATCCAAAGTCTTAGAAGCCATAAGCAACCATCTCAATTCATTTACGAGAACAATTTTCTCAATGTGTATCAATCAGGATTCAGACCTGGACATAGTACAGGAACAGCGCTACTCAAGGTGACACTGGACATTAAGGCGGCAATAGAGGAAAGAAAAATAACCGTACTAGCTTAAGTCGACTTTTCAAATGCCTTCAACGCAGTGAACCATGATATTTTGCTTGCAATACTTTCCCACTTCATGATCTCCAACGATGCACTGGAATGGTTGTCATCCTATCTTCGTGGACGCCAGCAGTCTGTCCGCACTGAGGAATCGGCATTCTTTTGGGCCGAACTTGACTCTGGCGTAGGAACGCCAGAGTCAAGTTCGGCCCAAACAAGGCCTTGAGGACAAGGCGGCATTCTTTCTCCACTTCTCTTTTCGCTATTTATCGGCTTCGCAACTCACAAACTTTAGTGTTCGTATCATCTGTATGCAGACGACCTGCAGATCTACTCACATGCGAGAGTAGAAAACATTGACCAAGCAATCGACAGCATCAACCACGATCTGAATGCAATAAAAAACTGATCCAGCAAGTTCGGCTTAAACGTGAACCCGTCCAAATGTCAGGTGATCTTCGTGGGGAGCCCAAGAATGGTATGTAGAATTGACTATGACGCCATCTCAGATATCATTTTCGATGGTTCAGTATTGCCCGTTAGTGAATCAGCCAAGGATCTTGGTCTGTACATAGACACAACCCTGAATTGGCAAACTCAGGTAACCAGGGTCAGTCAAAAGGTTACGAATATTCTGCGTGGCCTCTATCGACTAAAAAATTTTCTCCCGATAAAAACCAAGACCCTGCTAGTGCAGACGTTAATTTTACCAGTGATAGACTATGGTGAAGTGTGTTACCTCGACCTGAATGCAGATCTCCTCAATAAACTAGACCGGCTTCTCAATAATTGCATTCGATTCATATTCAACTTACGAAAATATGAACATGTATCCGCTTATCGGATGGAGCTGTCATGGTTACCTATAAGAAACCGCCGCAATTTACGGCGTTACAACGTTGCACTCTCTTCTTCACTATCCTCATTCACCCACTTACCTAACATCCCACTTACAATATCCCTGCTCTAACCATGACAGACATCTTCGCTCCTCCGATAATCTCCTCCTTCTTTGTCCTTCACATTCCTCTCGAATTATTCATTCTTCCTTCACCGTACAAGCTGTAAATCTCTGGAACGCCCAACCCTTAGATATTAGAACGTGTACCAGCCGAATAAACTTCAAGATTGGAGTGCGCAATGATTATCGAGATTTGTTGACGAAGTCATCGGCATAATATATCTGTCCATTTATCATTGCATATGTATGCATGAATTTTACCCATGTCTTATGCGAATATATGTATATGTATGTGTGTATTTATGTGTGTAGGTATGTACATATATGTATATGTATATGTTAGTATAGGTATATATTGGGTGTATGTATATGTGTGTGTATGTATATATGGGTACGCATACGTATGCGTATGTGTGTATGCGAATATTGTATTTATGACATTTATGTTATATAATGATATCTTCATGTACCTTGAACAACCTTGTACAATTCGAACGATAATTTTCACTTGCTTCAAAAATACACCTACTACACGTAGCTCTGCACCACCTAAAGGTTGACTGGAAGATAATGCCCATGGCATTAAGTCCGCCTTTTGCAATGTAATTGCATGAAGATTAAATAAATAAATAAGCACCAATATCCGTGTTAGAGACGTCTTTGAGAGCGCCGTGTGTGAGCGACAGACAGCACACAAATAGTAACGTTTACATACTACATGTATCGAACTCGTGATCTGTTTTTGTGCTAATGAACATATAATAAATTAAATTGTTTTGTTTCTTTTCTTGACTGTACTTATCATCAGTTGAAGCACGGGAGTCTGTAGTCTGTATAGTCTCCATACTTCACCCGAGTGGAGATCCTAGGTGGAGCACGGGTCTGTCGTCCTGTTTGTAGCAATTTGAGCATTATTGTATGGGAATGAAAGACAAAATACAGGCGTCTCTTTGAATCGATGACAACCAATAACGAGTGTCTACGACCATTGTTTACTAAATATGTGATGTCATTTTTGCGGTTTAAAAATAACTTGATTATTATTTTCTTTATTTATCATTATACACTATTATAAATACGAATGTAAGTTTGTTTGTTACGCTTTCACGCAAAAACTACTTAACCGATCATCATGAAACTTTGTACATATACCCTTGAAAAAAAATTTGTTACGAAAGATAAGAAAATTGTTTGTCAAAAAATCGTCAAATTTAGCTACTTCAAAAGCATGAAACTTTACAGTAATATAGCTTATACATCAGAATAACACATAGGCTACTATTTGCCGCGATAACCGACATATACGCGCGCGGAGCCGCGGGCAGCAGCTAGTACAAAATAAATCCTTCGCGAAGAACCACTTCCATATTGGTGGCAGCGCATTCCAATTTGACACGTTAAACTTTATGTTTTCTCCTGATTGCTTGAATTTAAGCTTAAAAATATGTGTAAAATAAAAGGCCACTTGATTTCAAAAATGTGCTCTCTAACTTCTTCTCCTTACTTGCCAGTTCGTGCTCCAATAGCTGCACAATAGCCCCCTGGCGTCCTTGCTGTATCGTGACCACATTACGAGATGACACTCATTTTACCGCCAAATTTTGAATTTTCGCGGGTTACGTATATTCGAATTTCGATTTTTTGTGGCATTATGTTGTGTTATGTGGCGTGTACATATGTCTGTCACTTATGCTGACAAGTTCGGCCATTTTGAATGTTCAGTTAATTGTTGACATCTGCTTTTGCTTGCGCGTGTTTTGGTTCGTCTTCGATTTTTACCTATTCAAAAAAAAAATGGAACAAAGAATTTGTATCAAATTTTGTGTGAGAAATGAAATTAAGTGCGCGGATGCATTCCGAATGTTGACTGTGGCATACGGAGAAGCTACTTTGGACAAAAACAACGTTTATCGGTGGTACAAAATGTTTTCAGAAGGCCGAGAAGATGTGAACGACGAAGAGCGTGCCAGAATCCCGAGCACTTCAACGACAGATGAAAAAATTGATGAAGTGAAGAAAATGGCATTGGCCAATCGTCGAATCACCGTTGCAAGAACTAATTGTCGAGGACCTAGGCATATCGATTGGCTCGTGCCATTCGATTTTAATCGATGATTTGGGCATGAGACGGGTCGCCGCAAAATTCGTACCAAAAACAGCATCGCATGAACGTTGCTAATGAGATTTTGGGATCTGTCCGCGACTTTTTCTTGTTCCTGTGACTTTTTCTGGTTCCCGAAATTGAAGAGGCCCATGAAAGGACGACGCTACGCCACGATGGACGAGATGAAGACGGCATCGAAGGAGGAGCTGAACAAGATACAAAAAAAAAAGATTTTTTGAAGGGCTTCGAAAATTGGAAAAAACGTTGGCCCAAGTGTATAATATCCCAGAGGGATTACTTTAAAGTGGGCAAAATAGATATTCACAAATAAATAAATAATTTATGAAAATACACAAAATTACGCGATACTTTTTGAACACACTACGTATAATCTAACATAGGAACGTCGAGGCACACGATTTTGTTTTGAATGTTGTACTCACATTATGTATGCCAATTACAAGTATTAAAACGCGCAGTCTGTGCATTTTATGACAATAGCTTAACAATTAATTCACACAACAAAATCAACATCTGCTGTAAATGTGTCAACAATCACTCTCGTAAGCATAAATGCGTAATTATAATCTGAGAGTATATATATATATATATATATA